>JAWWLR010000148.1:5806625-5819874 GCA_035041075.1 Acraspis erinacei | reverse complement strand
AAAGTTCACTACATTTTCGCAAACTGAATATTTTTAAAGTCCCTAGAAAGGACCCCAGATCGGCCTGGGCCGGAAGTGAGATTTGTCTCCGGAAGTTCCTATGCTGGCTTCACCCCCGTGGGAGTGAGTGGAATTTGTTCCCTCATACCTCCACCATTTTCGAGAGTTGCGTGCGTTCTCACGCATTACCCCCAAAATCTATGGATTGCAGGAGTGAGAGTCCCTTTCACGCTCGTGTTTTCGGCGATTACGAGTCCCGAACCTCTCGTATGTTTGGCATTCGAGTGTACTAAAATAACAACTACCCCACACCCATACACGTACGATGCATAGGACTGGATTGGAGTAAACATAACCTATTTTCACGTTTAATGTTTAAAATTTATGAAAAAGGACTCAGTAAGGTATTCAAAGTGCTTAGAATTGCACTAAAAGCGGAATTTAGAAACTCTAGCAGTGCGAATGTACCAAAGTCGACATGTGGATGTTCATACATTTTTTCTCCATCTTTCTTGGATAACCATTATTCTGATTGGTTCAGCTTTTTGTAGGATGTGACGTTTCAAGGTCACATGGTTATTTGAATAGATTCTTACTTCTTTTTTATCATTAGTGATTTATTATAAAAAAATTTAATTTGCTACAATTTTTTGGAATTGTATGCAGTATTTAAAAAATATATTATCTAAAATTCATGCAACAACCCCACTGCTATTTATATCAAGCAGATACGCCAGACCACCGGGTATTACAAGAAGAAAAGAAAAACATAATAAATACAGATAATAACTTATATTTCCTTATTATATTGACAGACTTATCATAAATTGCATTTTTGTAAATATTACATTAAATTTCATAACTGAAAAGAAAAATTTATATATCGAATGACTTGTGAAAGGATCCATCACTTTTAAGATGCAGTACAGAAATAATAATGTCTGTGAACATTCACTCATAGAAAAAAGCATTCATTATTCTCATGCCTGCATTCTCGTGTTCCAGGGGAATACGAAAATGTTATTCACATACAAGAACTGTTTCACAGAAACACACGACTTGTAAGAAAAATAAAATCGCGAGATTGATATAATTAACAACAGTTCAGTCAACCCGAGAAGACGACTTATTCCGATTTAGACTTAATCTCGTCCTTATAATGCAGGAAGATAAATGAGAAAAGGAAAACTCCTCCCATCATCGAGAAAGCGCTGGCATAGTACGGATATGCACTAGGAATGAAGCGCTCATACTGAGTATGCTCCAAGGGTCGAACCGAAACTTGAGTAGTGCTGTACAAATGTGTCAATCCAATACGCGTGTAATCGACCTTGAATTGGTAGACTCCATAAACATCGGGAATTTTAAACCTAGCTTCATAACGACCCTTGCTCACTTGTTTCATGGTCATTCTAACAAATGGATCGATCCTAACAAATTCCAGCTGCAAATCATTTGCTTCGTAAGGAATCCACTTATCTCCAGATAATTCTTCCACATTGATGGTGTAGACAACTTCGTCCATTATGGTGTAAGCATGGGGTGGTTTTAATTCGCCAACTTTGTGATGATGCACACCAGAATCTCGAATAACACCCTTTTCTTTGAAGACCCATTGAGCCATCGCTTTTGCGACAGCCTCATTTCCAGACAATTCATGCTTCTGGCCTCCTGAAAAGTAGAGAAAACAGGGCATGTCATCGAAAGACCTTATACAGTGTCATCCAGGAGTATGAGGACAACTATAAAATAAGCAATTAAGGCCCCTCGAAATCATCGGTAAATCGAACTGCCTAAACTGGGGTCAAACGGGGAAGTCATTTTGTAGTTACGCAAAAACTACACCTTGATAGAGATCCTCTAAGCAGAGTTGACAAACAAACTCACGCAGGCTCACACAGACTTGTCACTGCGCATCGCGATAGAGTATTTCCATTAAGCCATACAATTTCAAAATGGCCGAACACCTCTGGCATAACAGAGCATCTTATAAATTGCGTCGCAGGTATTATCTTAGTTAAAGAATTGTATTTTTTGGCAAAATAAAAATGTCTAGTGAATACTTTTTGAGTTTATCTAGTGAAGCGAAGGTCCTTTATTGTGATAAACTAAGTGTAATTGAAAATTTAGATCCTTGCACCCTGAAAGTGAGGATTTATCCGCCCTTATTAGTGATGTATGAGCAGTGAGCGTGATCGATCTTGTGTCCTATTTTTCAATCAAGAGCATTACTTTTTTTTTATAAAAAAATACGGTTTTTCAACCAAATACACGAATTTTTAACTAAAAAAGATCAATTTTCAGCCAAAAATCAAATAGTTAAATTTTCATTTGAGAAAATTAATTTTCAACCGATAATGACAATTTTTCAAATAAATATTGTCATTTTAAACTAAAAAATATAAATAAAAGCTGTCTCCTAAAATGATAAATCATCAAGGAAAAAAGATGAATTGTTCACCCAATAAATGATTTAGCAAATAAAAATATGAATTTGAACGAAAATTATTAATTTCTTCTACAAAAAATGCATTTTTAACCATATGGTTAAGACGAATCTCTAAAAAAAATGTATGAGTTTTTAACCAAAAAGATCAATTTTCTCCCTAAAAAGACACATTTTCAATGAAAATTATAAATCTTTAACCAAAAAACTGAATTTTTAACCAAATAGTTAAAATTTTAACAAAAAGGGTGAAATTAGAACCAAAGAGATTATTTTTTTTAGAAAAGAGTATAATCTTAAAAAGTATATATAAATTTGTAACCAAAAAGATTAATTTTCAACGAAAATTATGAATCTGTCCCCCAAAAATGAATTTTTAACCAAGTACTTGAATTTCTAACCATCAAGATGGATTTCCAATCAAGAAGATTATTTATTTATCAAAAAGACGACTTTTCAACAAGATAAATAAATTTTTAGCCACAGAAATAAATTTTTAACAAAAATGACGAATCTTTCCCCGAACAAAATGATTGTTTAACCAAAATATTGAATTTTTAACTAAAAATTTCAATTTCTAACCAAAAAGATCAATTTTCAGTCGAGAATATTCAACCAAAAAGATGATTTGAAGAATAATTTTCTACAAAAAAAATTAACTTTTGATAAGATACATAAATTTTCAATAAAATAGTTAAATTGTCAACTAAAAAATATAACTTTTAACCCAAAAATGGAATAGACTAAGAATATTAATTTTCTACAAAAAATTAAACTTTTGACAAAATACATTAATTTACCATAATAGGAAAATGTCAAAACGTTAAAAATTAAATATTTTAAGACTCCAACTTTGGATCTTGGGTCGTTAAAAATGCATAGGGATTGAAATTGTATTCTTTTTAATTAAAAGCTTTCAAAATTAAATAATTAAAAACTTCTGAATTTGAACAATTCTAAATCCAAAGCGATTAAGATTTGACAATTGAATTATTCTAAAAAATTGTCAAAATAAATAATATTTTTTAATTAAAAGCTTTAAAAATGACGACAATTTTACGCCACAATGTTGAAAATTAAAGGAATGCTAATTTCATTTAAAATTGAAAGAGATTTTATTCATAAAAAATTGTAATATTAAAAGTTTTTTATACCCATAGCCTTGAAAATTTTAATTATTGAAAGTAAATTTAAATCGCTTAAAAATGATTAATTTCTAAATTGCTAATACTGAACTTATCCATTTACTGATGTATCAATTTTAGATAGTTAAATTTTCATCTTTTTTTATATTAAACTCAATTTTTAGCTTTTTAATTTCAGAAATTTTCGAATAAAATATTTTTCAATTTGAAATTAATTAATTATTTGTTTAAATCTTCAGCTAAAATTTAGAAAATTTAAAAATCTTACATTGAAAATTAAAAATTAAGATAGAGAATACAAAACAATATTGCTATGTGATTTCGTTTTTTGAATTTGACACTACAATGTTGTAAAATTTAAAATTTCCAAAAATTAATCTATAAATTAATTTAAGAAAAGACTTTATTTACAAGGCCTCAAAGATTAAAATATTTTATAATAGCACATTTAAAGCTAGAATTATAATTAAAATTTTAGAAATTTTAAAGACGATAAATATTGGGAATGGTTAAACTGCGATACGCCACATGGTTACAAAAATCCGAACTAGAAAGAATGTGTACAGTTTTAAAGATGCATTTTAATTTGTGTATAAAAGTGTTTTAACGATTTTTTGTGGAGCTTAAATTATTTATTGGATAGGACAAATAAAGCTTTATCGGAAACAAAAGGTTTTAGATGGAATTTACATCTTATATAGTGAAAAAACACATTTTTTGATAGAAATATTTTTCTAAAAAAAAAGAAAACCAATTATTTTACTATTTATTGTGATTTTCAACATATTATAAATTGAAATGGACTTACTTTGAAGCAAAAATGAATTCAAAGTAAACTTTTATTAATTTATAAATTAAATATTTACTATTTAAAAATCTCATCTAAAAGTTAGGTTAGAATTCGTATTTAAATTTCAATCGTCTATTATTCGTATTATTTGTCAAATCTGAATAAAATTTGTCGCTACATTTATTAATTATATTTTATTGAACTGACAATGTTTTGAAGCTTTCATGAAATAGGGAAATAATTGTTTTTTTTGTTTCGTTAAAAAGAATTTTGGACAAAAATGTGTTTTTTTTTCACTATTTAATATTGAAATTCTATCTAAAACTATTTTTTTCTATGAAGATTTGTTTTTCGTATTCAATCATTGTTTTATATTTCAAAAAACAATCGTAAGAACATTTTGTGCACAAATTTTAATAAACCTTTAAAATTGTACCTATTCTTTCTAGTTCCAGTTTTCGGCTCCAGGTGGCGAAATAGTAGACCAACATTCCCCGTATTATTAATTAGTATATCATGTAGTATCAAGTGACATTTAAAATACGATTGTATACATTTTTTTTTTACTTAAAGATGTGATTCTTTCAAATCAAAAGTCACCGCCATTTTCTCCATTAAAAATTGCAGAATTTAAAACACTGCGGTAAATATTGTGAACCTTTTGAAGTTTAATTATTCTAAAAATTATATAATTTCTGCTTGGGATTTTCAATTTTGCTATGTGACTACATGTCAGAATAAAAAAAGATATTCCTAGGCGTGTGCTGCAAACATCTAATTTACAAAAATTGAGGTTTCTCTGATAGTGCCATTGGTAGCCTTCTTGTGAATTCTTTTTAACCTTCTAAATGATGTAAAATCACTCGAATTCTTCGAAAAAATTTTAATTATTTAATATTCATTAAATACTTTTTAATTCTCTGAATTCTCCACATTCTTTTGAAATCTTTAAATTCTCTACATTCTTTTGACTTCTTTGAAATCTTTGAAATTATTTTATTATTTAAATATGTTTTACAATCTTGGAACTGTTTTGAATTCTTTCGCATTCTTTAAGTGCATATATATTTTTAACCTTTTGAATACAGTGAATTCTATTTTGTTCTCCGAATTCATGCATTTTGTGGAAAGTATTTTTTAAATGCTTTTGAATCTTCGGGTTTCTTCCAATTTTGCTTTTAATATTAGGGACAATTCTTTTTGATTGTTTGAGTTCTATCAGAATGGCTTACAATATTACATTTTCTTCCATTCTTTTGAATTTATTAAATTAAAAAATAAAAACCGGGTAAAAATTAAGAATTTATTTAATTGCTTTTAAATCTTCGGGATTCTTGAATCTTTGGAATTCTTGAATCTTTGGGATTCTTGAATCTTTGAGATTCTATGAATTCTTTTCAATGCTTTGGAATTCTTTGGAAGTCTTTGAACTCTTTTTAATTCATTTTTATATTTAGACTGCTTTGACTTCTTTTGAATTATTTGCATTGCGTTACATTTGTTGCATTCCTTAAATTTTTATAAAATTTTACAATTTAAATATTAAGTATTACTTAAAAATAGAAGCAAAAACCTCAAATAAAAAATTCATTAAATTTTTTTGAATACTTTTCGATGGTTTGACGATTTTTAAATTATTTGAATTATTTTAATCTCTTTTGAATTCGTTCAAATTCTTTTGAATGATTTTCAGTTGATTTTAGATTTCAATGGAATAACTAAAAGTTCAGAATTTATTTGAATTCATTGAACTCTTTTGAATCTTCGGAATTCTTCTAATTCTTTTAAATTTTTTTCATTGTGTTGCATTCTTTGCATTCTTTAAATTTTTGAAATTCAAATATTTAAATAATACTACTTAAAATTAAAATTCATTTCGCTTTTGACTTCCTTCAATACTTTTGAAATTTTTAATTTCTTTTGAGTTGTTTGAATTAGTTTTAATTCTTCTGAATTATTTTCAATTCTTTGAATTTATTTTAATTTTTGAATACAAATAAGATGTATTACTTAAAATTAAAAGCAAACACAAAAAATTGAAAATTAATTTCGATTCTTTTGAATTCTTTGAACTCACAAATTCTTTGAAATCTTTTGAATTCTTTTGTATATTTGAATTGTTTCGAATTGATTTGAGTTTTTCGCATTATGTGGAATTCTTTGAATGTCTTCAAATTTTTTCAAATATTAATTATATTTAAAATTAAAATCAATGACCTAAAATTAAAATTTCATTTGAATTCTATGAATAATTTTGGATTCTTTAACTTCTTTTAAATTCTTTTGAATCATTTGAATTCGCTTGAAATATGTGTATTCTTTTGAATTCTTTGCAATCCGTTGTATGGTTTTCTTGCTTTCAATTAAACATGAAGTATTATTTAACATTGATATAATTTTTTCTAAATTAAGAAGAATTCATTTGAATTCTTTGAATAGATTCGGATTCTTTGAATTCTTTAAAATTCTTTTGAATTCGTTTGAATCTTCGGAATTGATTGAATCGGGTCTCACAGTCCCTACGGGATAAAATATAGGGAATTCCGAAGATTTCGGAACAATTCAATTTACATTCCAAAGAATAATTCAAATGAATTGGGAAAAATGTTTGGAAAATAATTAAAAAATCCATAGATTTCCGTAAAACGGGATTGAATTTAAAAGCAATTTAATATCAAAGAGAAGGATTCAAGTAAATTAAAAAAAATTCAAGAAAATTCCAAAGAATTTAGGGTGAATTCAAAGAGAAATTTAAAAGATTTTCAAATCTTTGAAACCCTACGAATTTCAAACACAAGAAGAGATTAATGATCACAAAACAATTCAAGATAAATTAAAAAGAATTCAAACGAGTTGGAAAAATATTAAGAATCGAAAAAATTTGATCACAACAAATTTTGAGTCAATTTAGAGATATTTAAAGGAAATGAGAATAATTAGATGAAATTCATAAAAAAATCAACCTGAATTAAAAATTTAATCAATTTAATTGAAAACAATTCAAAATCATGGAAAAATTAATTAAATTGGGTAAGATTGAGTGAATTTAGAAAAATCTAAAAGGATTTAGGATAAATTAATAAAATTTCATGGTGAAATCCCTTAAAATTATTTAAATCTCTTGAAATGCCTTGAAATCTTTTAAAATATCCTAAAATATTTCAATCTTTGAAAACCTTCAAACTAAAGAAATAAATTTTTTTAATCTGACAATTTTTTTCATTTCCTAAAATATTTCGAATCCTTTGATATCGTTTGAAAGCCCTTGAAACATTTTAAAGCACTTGAAAACGCCTGCGAATCTTTTACAATATCCTCAAGTATTTCAAATCCTTTTTAATTACTGAAATGAATAACAAATTTATTTGTATAAATAATCCAAATTATTTTAAATCCTTTACACTTCTCTGACAATTTTAAAGCTATTGAAAATGCCAAGGAATTTAAATACAAAAAAGTTAAAATATTCAAATCCTTTAATTAAAAATATACAAAATACCTCACGTCTCACCAATAAATTATTTAAAATGCACTAAAAGAATATAAAATTCCGTGATATTCTATGATTTTATTTTCTCAAATCATGGAAAATGTATTAAAATACATTGAGAGTTTTAAAATCCCTTTAAATCCTCGGAAATCTTATAAAATAACGTGAAATCTTTACAAATCTTATAGGTCTTGTAAAATTGTTCCATATCTTCAGAAATGCTAAAAAATTCTTTATCATATATTATAATATTTCAAGAGCTTTAAAATACCTGAAAATTAATGAAATTAATTTTTTTTTAAATCCTTCAAATCTTTTGAAATTGCCTAAAATAATTCTAATTAAAAACTGCTAAAAATGCCTTAGAAGTTTTAAAAATACCCTAAAATCTTAAAAATTCCTAAAAATTATTGAAATAAAAAAAAATGTCTCGCAACCTCTATAAATACCCTGAAATATTTCAAAGAATGCGAGATAATTCAAAACTAGGTATAGACCTAAAATGAATAGTGATTAACCCATGAATTAATTTATTGATTGAAAAGTGACTGTGCTTTTTTCATTTGAAAAAGTGACTGTGTGACAGCCCTTATTTTTTTTAACAGTTACATCTCACAGAAATCTTGAAAATAAAGTACTTTAGGGACCTTAACTGAATATAGGGACCGGTCTATGAGGCCTTTTGAATTCTTTTGAATGCTTTTCCATTCTTTGAACTCTTTTGAATTCTTTGAAAACTTTAAACTTTTTTTGCAATTTGTTGCATTTTTTTCACGCCTTAACTTTGTTGAATTCAAAAATTAAGTGCAACTTAAGATTAAAATTAACAACTTAAAATTATGAAAAATTTATTAGAATTCTTCGAGTACTTTAGTTTTCTTTGAATACTTACGAATTCTTTGCAATTTCTTACATTATTTTCATGCTTTGGATTATTTTGAAATCTTTTAATTCAACAATGAAGTATTACTTGACATTAATATTTAAAAAATAAAATTAAGAAGAGTTCATTTTAATCTTTTGAATTCTTTTAAATGCTTTTGAATTCATTTACATTTTTTGTTCGCCCAAAAATAGAACCAAACTGATGCAAAAAACAACCGTTTTATCTACTCCCCTGTTATATAAATCATGTCATATTACCTTGAGCTTTCTTTACTGGACTGGTGAAAGCTTCATCGCTGAAAAAGTATAAAGAGCCGGAAAACAAGACGCGGGCGTTATTTCTGGCCTGCAGAGCTGCAATCAACAAGGTATTTTTTCCGACCGCATGGGGATATTCTTTCACCGGCTGGTCCGGAACATAGGAATATGCTGAACTAGAGGCAGTGAGTAATCTGAGAATCAGAGGGTTGTCCGGATCAGCAATAAGTCCTGTTCCTTGATAAAGCAACGGTGGCACGGACTTGCTTCCGACAATCACATTAGCATCAATCAAGTTGGAAGAATCCGCAACGATGGTGGTGTGTTGTCCTAAATCTGAAATGTCGTAATTCATGTGATCGATTACACTCGCGCCTTCCTCGTCCACTTCAAAGCCACATTCGGATGCCAATTCTCGCAAAGCGTCTCCAGAGTGTGACGAGCCAGCAATCAGCACATTGCCACCTCCATCAATGAAGTCGGTTATCGCATCTACACTCAAGGCCCCTCCAAACTCCTCGACGGATGGTGCAAAAATGACCAGATGCTTGTACAGGAATTCACCGTACTTCGACAAGAGTAAGTTTGCATCGTCCGCGAGTCTAAACGAAAGGACATAGCCGCTTTCTGCAACAATAATATGAATACATTCATCAACGAAAAGTTCTATTTAAAGTTACTAGACGCGCCTGGTTAAAAAGTTTCTAGTTGAAGGGTGGATATTCAAAATCGTATAACCGCAATTTCCAATATTTTACAGGAGAGCGGAAAAATCTCGAATTTTTTGTAATTTTAATATTTTTTGAAAAACTCAAGATTATTTATTTATTATAAAGTAATACGTCACTTATTCAAGTTTGAAACGATTTCGATTAAAATTGAGGAAGATACGACCACTTGAAATTTGGCCACATATAAGTCGAGGGGGTCTGGCAGTTCAAAGTCGTATAATAACCATTAGCGTCACGAAGGGACAGTAAGAGAGACAAGCTTCGCGAAGGTTTTGTTTCATTTTGGCACTTCTATAACCAAAATGCTGCAAAAAATTTTCACTTTTTGTTTATTATTCTTATTATTAGTGATTGTAAATAAAAATTTATTAATTAAATTCGTTTTATATTTTGATTCGTAATTTTTCTCCGGAAATACAGGACCTAGAACATTGCTTCTTGAACCAAAATCTTTGTAAATGAATGTAATAATATAATGAGACGCACGGTTTGACGATTTTCAACATTAAAATACTTTTACTTACACGTGAAAGACAAGGCGTAATATTTACCTTGACAGAAATGCACTCTCAAAGTTCGAAAGTGTCTCCGAAAACAGGGAATTTACATAGGGCTCCATTGGTTGTTATACGACTTTGAATTGCCAATAGGCCGCCAGTTACCGAAATACAAAGTTTGAAATATTCTCATAATAAAATTATTGCGAATTTTGACTTGCTCTTATCGCCGAAATGACGACATCAGCTTAAAGTTTCGAAAAAAATAAAATTAAAACGAATTTTGAAAAATTGGCGGTTATACGACTTTGAATATCCACCCTTCAAATACATAACTATTTAATATTTATTAATGCTTTCATTGCGAGGAAAGGGTGTTCCATCATAGGGGCTTGTGAAACCTTTACATTTTTCCTTTTATTTTGATTTAATTATAGTAAATAAACATTTTTCAACTTGTTTTTAATACTAGAGATATACGATATTATTTTAGTTGCTCTGAAAGCCGTTCTATAATATCCTGAAAGCAAAAAAAAATTGTATACCAATAGGTTCCTTTATTTCAGGATCGTCTGAAGTAGCCTTAAATGCAGCAGTCCAAAGTTTTTCCTCCACCCGTCCAGACTCGAGCGACACGAAAACCTACCTAATATCGAAATGTTCCGACACCTCGAATCTTTGGGCTCCTTGCACTTGCTCCCTGGAACTCTGCATTGGTTGGTATCCCTGTGGTCTGAAATTTTGCAAAGGAAAAGGTGAGAATAAAAAATCGAGCAACATGTACCGATGCGGTATAAAAACTTGCAAAAAGTGCTTCATTTTCTCCTATTACTCGCGAATGAAACAAAATTGTCTCTGGGATGAATGACGACAAGTGAGCCTTTTCTGAACTCACGAATTTCTACCTTTTGTAGTTCTTTTCATACTCCGAATTTCGTAGATAGTTGTACGAACAAAAAAAAATTAAAGAAAAGAAAAAAAGAATCCTAAAAATCGGGTAAAAAAAACCCGGACTTATAGGTCTTCTTCGGTTTCAGAGATTTGTAATTTTGCTCTCTCTCTCTCTACTTTCATCGGACTGCGAAAAGTTAATAACTGTCGTGTGTCAACTTTATTTTATCATTTTTGCATTTAGGGACAGCCCGACATTCCTTGCCGCGTTTACTAAATCATTCCGGTTTTTTTCTCTCTCTCTTTCTCTCTTTGAAAGTTTTCTGTCGATTGAAGAGAGAAACTTTTTTGTAATGATAACGAGGATTCATAAAAAGACTGTCACATTTCTGTCCAATAAGGAAACGTCCATAAATTATGTTAATAATTTTGAGTGGGGAGGGGGGGGGTCCATTCACAGTAACGTTAAATGTAGATTTTTTTTCTTAAAGTATACATATGGGTTTTAAAACGTTTCCAGATTATGGTTGTTTTTGGTAGAAAAAGAAGCTTTTTGTTTAAACATTCTTCTTTTTATAGTTGAAACTTCAACTTTTTGGTGTAGAATTTTTCAATTTTATTAAAAATTCGTCCTTTTTGGTAGTAAATTAATCTTTTTGTTTAGAATTTTAACAAGCAGGTTTTCAAATTGAACTACTTTCTTAAAAATTAAAAGAATTCTCTATCTTTCTGAAAACTTCAACTTTTTTATTGAAAATTTTCAATATCATTCAACATTTCTTTAATTTTTAAGAAAGTAGTTCAACTTTAAAAGCTAGTTGTTAAATTTCTAACCAAAAAGATGAATTTTTAACAAAACTGAAAAAACCAAAAGTTGAATTTAACATCAAGGTTTTAAAGTTTAACTCCTTTCTTAAAAATAAAAAATCATTCTTTTTCTTTTTTAAAAACTCAACTTTTTGGTTAAGAATTCTTAAATTTTATTAAAAATTCGTATTTTTTGGTAGTAAACTAATTCTTTTGTTTAACAATTTGTCCTTTTTAGTTAAAATTTCAAGTTTTTGGTTAAGAATTCTTGAATTTCATTGAAAATTGTGAACTAAAAAGTAAAATTTCTATTCAGAAAGATGAATTTTTTTACAAAAACATTAATTTACTAACAAAAAAGACGATTTTTCAATCAATTTCAAGAATTTTTAAACAATAAGATTACTTTACTACCAAAAAATACGAATTTTCAATAAAATTCAAGAATTCTGAATCAAAAAGTTGAATTTTTAAGAAAGAAAGAATTTTTTTTAATTTTTAAGAAAGAACTTTAACACCTAGTTGTAAAATCTCTAGACAAAAAGACGAATTTTTAACAAAACTGAAGAAACAAAAAGTTAAATTTAACAGCAAAGTTTTAAAGTTTACCGCATTTCTTAAAAATAAAAAAATAAAAAAAAAAATTTCTTTTTAAAAAATTCGCTCGTATTTTTTTATAGTAAATTAATTTTTTTGTCTAAGAATTTATCTTTTTAAGTTAAAAATTCCACTTTTAGGTTCATAATTCTCGAATTTTGTTAAAAACTCGTATTTTTTGGTAGTAAATGAATTCTTTTGTTTAACAATTTTTCTTTTTTAGTTAAAAATTCAACGTTTTCGTTAAGAATTCTTGAATTTTATTGAAAATTCTCAACCAAAAAGTTGAATTTTTAAAAATGAAAGAGAATTTTTATTAATTTTAATAAAGTAGTTCAACTGTAAAACCCAGTTGTTAAATTTCTATTCAGAAAGATGAATTTTTTTGAATAATTTTAATTTTAAATCAATTTTAAAAATAAAATTTTAAATTTCTCAACCAAAAAGTTGATTTTTCAACTAAAAAAGAATTTAAAAAAAAATTAATTTACTACCAAAAAAGACGAAAGTTTAATACAATTCAAGATATCTCAATCAAAAACTTGAATTTTTAAGAAAGAAAGAAAGAAATTTGATTAATTTTGTTAAATTTGTCATTAAAAACATGTATTTGTAAACAAAAAGATTATTTTAATACCAAACGAGACGAATTTTCAAGAAAATTGAAGTATTCTCATTCACAAAGTTGAAGTTTCAACTAAATAAAAAGACA
>JAWWLR010000148.1:5744530-5755804 GCA_035041075.1 Acraspis erinacei | reverse complement strand
CTGTTTGGTCCAAAATTTAACTAATTTGTTGAAAATTATCATTATTTATTTTGAAAATTAATTTTCTTGACTGGAAATACCAAAAACATTCCATTTTGTTGGAAAATTGATCTTTTTTTAATTGAAAATTTCTCTTCGCTTAAAAATTAAAATCCAAAATTTATAAGTAAAAGATTTTTGAATTGCGTATTTTAAACTGAATAATAAAATAATTAAAATTATTTAGTTGAAAGTTAAAATCTTTTGTTAAAAATTATATTTTTTTATTCTGATTCATAATTTTAATTAAAAATCAATTTTTTTAGTTGAAAAATGAGTTATTTGATTAAAAACTGTTTTTTTCTTTGGACAAAAAGGAACTTTTTTACCAAAAATCTAACTATTTCTTTGAAAATCCGGTTTTTTTTTGTTAAGTATTAAATTTTTAACGGAAAGTTCAACTATTCTATTTTTTGGTTAAAATATTATCTTTTTGGATGAAAATTTAACGACTTGGTTGAAGAATTTATATTTTTTATTTAAAAATTAAACTATTTTTTTTGAAGATCATGTAATTTGTGAAAATTTTTGGTTAAAAAAATATAGTTTTTAGTTTCCAATTGAAAATTCATCTGTTTGGTTAACAAATAATTTTTTGAATTTGAAATTTAATTATTCCAGTTTTTGTGACCAATGAATCTTTTTTGGTCAATTTTTTTTTTTTTTTTGAAAATGTAACCATTTCAGTTAAAGATTCATTTTTTTTTTAATTTAGAAAACTCTTAAGTTTGGATTAAAATTATTTTATTAACTAAAAATAATACTATTCGATTTTCGGTTGAAAATTTGTCATCTTTAATTAAAAATTAAACTATTTCGTTAAAACTTCATGTGTTTTTGGATAGAAAATTAATATTTTTATTGGAAAATTAAACTTCTTGTTTAAAATTCATCTTTTTGGTTTTAAATAGATTTGTGCAGATTAAAAAAAATTAGAAACTTTTGAAGAATTTTGAACGGCTTTAAAAGAATAAAAACATTTTCTTAAGATTTTTAGAAAAATTGGAAATAATTTTTCGTTTTGCAAAATTATTTTAAGAGAATATTCAAAAAAGATTTTAAAAGATTTCTAAAATTGTTAAGAAAAATTTTAAAGGATTTAAGATTTTTTTTATTTGCAGGATTTTATAAAAATTGTAGGAAAAATTCGATTCATTTAACTTATAATTTAAGAAATTTTCTATTAAAAAAATTTAATTTTTAACGTTTCTAGCTTAAAATTAAAGGATGCGCCATCTGGTGGCAAAAATCATAACTAGAAAGAGCAGGTACAATTTTAAAGATGAATTTTAATTTGTGTATTAAATTGTGTTTACGATTTTTTGTGTGCATTTTGAAGTACTTATTACGAACTTTAAATAAGTCTTCATCAAAGTGTTTCATATGGAATTTACATCTTACGCAATGAAAAAACACATTTTCGGAGAGAAATATTTTTATTAAAAAAACAACTATTTTAATATTTATTGTGATTTTCAAGAGATTATAAACTTGTATGAACTTATTTCGAAGCAAAAATGAAGAAAAAGTAAGTTTGTTTAAATTTATGCATGAACTATTTACGATCTAAAAAAATATGACCTTAAAGTTAGGTTAGAATTCGTATTTCAATTTCAATTGTTTATTATTCATATTCTGTTCATAATGGGGGTAAAAATTTTCGTTACATAAACTAAATACAGTTCTTTTTAAGCTTGAATTGAATTAAAAATTAAATGAAATAGTAAAATAATTGTTGTTTTTAGAAAAACATTTTTGACAAAAATGTGCTTTTTTTCACTGGTTAAGATGTAAATTCGACCTAAAACGCTTTGTTTCGGATAAAGGTTTATTTTTAGTATTTAATAATTGTTTTAAAGTTGATAAAAAAAATCGTAAAAGCACTTTTATGTGCAAATTAAAATTCATCTTTCAAATGCTACCTACTCTTTCTAGTTCCTGTTTTCGGCACCAGGTGGCGAAATGGTCAAGCACCATTAATTTTTATTAAAAAAAAAAAAAAAAAAAAAAAAAAAAAAAAAAAAAAAAAACTATTGAAGTGTGCACACAAGGGTCAATAACTCGACTGATTTTCCAAAAAAAAATAATGACTTTCTCTGTATTCCTTACAGTTCAGAGAATCGCAAGGTCGTGTGGAAGAATTGGAAACTGCAAACACCCATTTGCAACGTAGATTAGATAAGCTAAAAAATGCGAGATCGACTCTCTTGAAGGAGATATGATAGAAAGATCATAGATAACTACTTTTTTTCTCGAATGGTTGACTACTTTAACATGAAATTTGATTACAAGTTGTAGGCAGTTAGATTAAAGAAGATCGTGTAAAGGTCAACAAGTATGCATATACGTGTATACACATATACACATATATGTGTCTATATATTGAAAAAAACATGAAATATTCCTCAAAGGACTTTAATTTAATCATTTTGCGTAATTAAATAACTTTCCCCGCTATGATTCAGCCACCTTTCCGGACCTAAAAATTCGATCGTTAAAGTAATTTTAATTTAAAACAAAAAAGAAAAAACTTTTTTTATTATATGATAAAAAATGTACTATTCTTCACACATGTCTTCCACATACATATACACACACACATTATGCTGCAAGTATATCTAGCCACCGTTGAAACTTGAGGCGAGCATTTTAAAGCCAGTGCACATTTTTATCCGACTTTACTTATTTTTTTTACCTACGCTCTGAAATTAATTTTTGACATTTTATTCGCTTTTTAAATATTTAGGAGTTGAAATTTCTTATTTATATTGATGTAAAGTCTGTGGTTGAATTTTATATATTCAGATAATTCCTGTTTGCATATCATTTTTGATGAGGGGAACAGTGGATAATTAATAATTAAAAATACTAAAGTATGTAGAATATGTAATTTAATTAAATATTATAGAGACTGGTACGTGTTGATAAATTAAAATTAATTAATTTCCTTTTATTTGTGCTCTTAATTAATTATTATCCACTGTAGACAGGTGTCCCCTTAATAAATCTTATCGTTTTTGACCAAAAGTACCTTACTAGGAGAAATCGCTATGATAAAAATGAAAACGTTTTTTAATACGTAGAAAAACGTGAGACCAAACTAATGTTTGTTAAAAGAAAAAGAACGAAATCGCACTGGCTCCTTTTTTAAATGAAATTTCTCAGTGATCGCGCGAAAACCATGATACGTCCTTGTATTTAGAATGTAATTTAAAATTATTGGCCATTGCAGAAGTGTTTTTATTATTGTAATATTATTAATATATATGCCTTCTATCAGCGAGCAAAGGCTTTATTATTATTATTTTTTTTTCTAAAATGACTCCCCCTGCAAATTGTTCCTTTTGATCTCGAAATTTTATCTGAATGGCATATTTGATTTTAATTGACACTGTTAATGGATTATTTTACTTTTGTATATATACATTTTATTTTTTTTGTGTGCTAAAGTAAAATAATTAACAGCAACAATTTAAAAAATATATATTATTTGCAAAAATGGGTGGTGTATTTTCAGGGTGGCGACTTCGTCGGGAATTTCTTTGTAGACATAAAATAAAAAATTAAATTATTTAGTTGAAAATTAAACTCTTTTTGTTAAAAATTAATTTTTTCCGGTTGAATATTCTACAAATTTAGTTAAAAATTCATCTCTTGGGTTGAACATTCATTTTTTGGCTAAAAATTTAATTATCCAATTTTTGGTTAAATAAATATCTTTTTTATTTTAAAATTCGTCTTTTTTGGTCAAAAATTCAACTTTCATTTATGTATTTTCAATTTTATTTTAAAATTCACAACTTTGTTTGAAAATGTAACTATTTTTTTTAAATAGTTTTGTTTGCTTGAAGTAATTTTTTAAAATGAAAAATTAACTTATTCCAAATTAGAATTCATCTGTTTCGTTAAACATTAATTTTTTTTAAATTGAAATTTAATTATTTAAGTTTTTTTTTAATTTGATCTTTTTTAGTAAAAACCTTATTTTTCGTTCAAATTGAATTAAAATAATTTTTTTTAAACTAAAAATATTACTATTCCATTTTCAGTTGAAAACTTGTCTTTTTTAATTAATAATTCCACTATTTCATTAAAAATGCATGTATTTGGATGAAAAATTATATTTTTGAATAGAAAATTAGTCTTTTTCTTTGAAAGTTAATATTCTCGTGTAAAAAAAGCTTCTTTTCTGTTAAAAAATCAAGTATTTCAGTTGAATTTATATCATTTTGGTTGAAAATTCATCTTTTAGGTTAAAAATAACATTATTTAGTTAAAAATAAAACTCTTTTGTTAAAAATTAATTTTTTTCCAGTTGGATATTTTACAATTTCAGTCAAAAATTCATCTCTTGGGTTGAATATTCATTTTTTGGATAAAAAATTTTATTAATCAATTGTTAGTTAAAAAAAATATTTTTAGTTGAAAATTTATCTTTTTTGGTAGAAATGAATCTTCTTTGTTGAATATTAATTTTTTTGGTCAAAAATTCAACTATTCAATTTATATATTTAAAATTTTGTTTTTAAATTCACCACTTTGTTTGAAAATGTCACTATCTTTTTTGCTTGAAGTAATTTTTAAAATTGAAAAATTAACTTATTCCAAATGAGAATTCATCTGTTTGGTTCAACATTAATTTTTTTAAATTGAAATTTAATTATTTAAGTTTTGGTTGCAAATTTATCTTTTTTTAGTAAAAATCTTATTTTTTGTTCAAAATTAATTAAAACTATTTTTTTTAACTAAAAATATTACTATTCCATTTTCAGTTGAAAACTTGTCTTGTTTAATTAAAAATTCAACTATTTTTTTTAGAAATGCATGTCTTTTTCTTCGAAATTTAATCTCCTTGTATAAAAATGCTTCTTTTCTGTTAAAAATTCAAGTATTTCAGTTGAATTTTTATAATTTTAGTTGAAAATTCATCTTTTAGGTTAAAAATAACATTATTTAGTTAAAAATAACACTCTTTTGTTAAAAATTCATTTTTTTCCAGTTGGATATTCTACAATTTTAGTAAAAAATTTATCTCTTGGTTTGAACATTCATTTTTTGGGTAAAAAATTTATTATTCAATTTTTGGTTAAAAAAATATACTTTTGGTTGAAAAATTATCTTTTTTGGTAGAAATGAATCTTCTTTGTTGAAAATTAATTTTGTTTATCAAAAATTCAACTATTTCATTTATATATTTATAATTTTATTTTAAAATTCACCACTTTGTTTGAAAATTAACTATTTTTTTTTGTTAGAAGTAATTTTTTTAAATTTTGGTTAAACATTAATTTTTTTACTTGAAATTTAATTGTTCAAGTTTTAGTTGACAATTTATCTTTTTTAGTAAAAACTCTTATTTTTGGTTTAAAATTCATTTTTATAACTAAAAATATTTCTATTCCCTTTTCAGTCGAAAACTTGTCTTCTTTAATTAAAAATTCAACTATTTCGTAAAAAATGCATGCATTTGGATGGAAAGTTAAAATTTTTAATAGTAAATTAATCTTTTTTTTAAAGATAAACTTTTTGCATAAAAGTGCTTCTTTTCAGTTAAAAATTAAAGAATTCCTATAAAATATTTATAATTTTGGTTAAAAATTCATCTTTTAACTTGGAAATAAAATTATTTAGTTGAAAGATGAACTTTTTTTTAAAAAATTAATTTTGTTTCTGTTGAAGATTCATTATTTAAACTAAAACTTTATTTCTTTGATCGAAAATTGATCTGTTTGATTAAAAACTTCTTTTTTCTTTTAACATTTTTTTAGTTCAAAATAATAATTTTTTTTAACTGAAAATATAACTTATTCCAGTTGAATATTTCAAAATTCTAGTTAAAAATTCATATCTGGTTGAACAATAGTTTATTGGCTAAAAATTTATTTATTCTTTTAGAAAATTCAAAATTTTGGATGAAAATTTTTATTTTTTAATTGAAAATTCATCTCTGAAATAAAATATTTACTTCATCGTTTTAATTAAAAATTGATTTCTTTGGTTGGAAAATGAGATGTTTTATTAAAAACTTGATTTTTATTTGGATGTTTTTTGGTTGACGAAAATTCGTCTTTTTTGTAGAAGTGAATCTTCTTGGTTCAAAATTAATCTATTTGGTCGAAAATTCAGCTATTCCTTTTAAATATTTACAATTTTATTTAAAAATTCATTACTTTTTTTCGAAATTTTACAATTTTAAAGTCTTTTTTTGCTGAGAGTAATTTTTTTCAAGTGAAAATTTAACTTATTCCAATTGAAAATTCATCTGTTTGGTTAAAAATTAATTTCTTTAATTGGAAATTTAATCATTAAAGTTTTGGTTAACAATTTATCTGCAGTAAAAATTATTTTTTTTTATTTGTTGAAAACTCTTATGTCTTCTTTAATTAAAAATTCAACTTTTTCATTAAAAATTCATGTATTTTATTGAAAAATTATATAGTTTTGATGGAAAAATATTATATTCTTGCTTAAAAAATCATATTTTTGCTTAAAAATTCAAATTTTGTAGTTAAATGTTCGTCATTTTAATTGAAAATTAATATTTTTTACTTCATATTTAACTATTTCAGTTGAAGGTTCATAATTTTATTAAAAAAATTCATCAATTTGGTTGAAAACTGAACTATGTTATTGCAAATTCGTTCTCTTGTTGAAAATTATTTTTTTCAACTGAAAGTTCAACGATTCCACTTTTTTTTACAAAATAGATATTTTTTAGTGAAAATATTTTTTCAAAATTCACTTCTTTTGCAATGTTTTTCTCTTTTTTTGTTAAATGATTTGAAATCATCTGCCGAATCGCCACTCTGATTTAAAAAATATATATTCAGCAATTTTTTGCAAAAATGTGCATGTGAATCCTAAATATTTTTTTTAAACCGCCAAAATTTAGGTGAAATTTTGATGCTAAAAAGAAACAATTTGTAGGAGAGGAATTTGGGAAAAATTATTTCCTTTTTCGGACCAGCCTGATATAATAATGTTTATAACAATATTTGTATCATGTGACTGATTACGCAATTTTTGAAATTTTACTAACATGATACCAAAACGGAAGCATTTATATAAAAAAAGCACAGAATTATTGGTGTTTTTTATACTGTCTAGAAACAACTGCCTGATACAAAATGCTGCTTCATGATTTTTTTTCTGAATTTTTTAAAGTTTCGAGCCTTGTATCTTGGAAGTACATACAGCATAATATCACTAAAAATATACCTTCATGATTTTGTAAATTAGATTCATATACATACGCAGATTCATAAGAAAACCCTCCATAAATAAAACACATACTTAATATGTAAAGAGAATTTAAAAAGAACAAAATTTGTTACTTCACCTCGTTTAATTTCGTATATATTTGTAATTTAATTCTCTGTAATTATGTTTATTAATAATAAATTATTTAATACTGTACTTTTGTTGTTATCGGTTATTAAAAGAGGAGGTTTGAACCCATTTTTTTTATTGAATCTTTTGCAAAATGAATACAAAATTTTGGTTTTCAGACTGCCTATATCTATTTACAATACACAGTGAAAATACAAATTTTTTGAAAATAAAAGAACCTGGGGTCCTATTGTTTTTCTTTTTCATGAAAAGCAACTATATGTTATTTGGTTACGATAAAAAAAAGTTTTTATCAATTTTGCCAAAATTGCAAGGAAACCCCCGAAAAAAAGGGTTTCTTCGTTTAATTCAGAATTATAGATTGGATTGAGAATGTATTTAAATAAAAGTTATAAATTATTATTAAAGATATTTCGATATTTTTTAATTTCAAAGAAATTTTTTTTTTTATCCTGAGTTTACAAAAAAGTTTTTGAAAAAGAAAATATTTTACAGGAAACAACTAAATTGTAAATTAAAAAAGAAAAAAAATACTAAAACGTTAATAAACTTAAACAATATGCAAAATGATTAATATTTAGAATTATTTAAAACAACAAATTACAACAAAAAATACAGAAAAGTACCATTATTCAGACAAATGAGGTTAATTTTCGTATTTTTTTTCTAATGTTGTTGTATATTTAATTATAATATTGTAAAATATTACAAGGACAATTAAATAAAACAGTATATAGAAAAGAAATAAAAAAAGTGCAAAATTCGTCCAAATATTTATAATTTTAATATATTTATTTAATTTTTTTATTAATTAAAAATTTTATTTTTATGAAAAAATGGTTGTGCATTTTTCGTACTTATTTATAAAAAAATTCCCAGCGTAGAATGCAAGAAAGGCCCATTTTTTTCGAGAAGGGTTGTTTTAATAAAAAAAAAATGGATACAACAAAAAATATGTATTTCATAGAAATTTACAACTTCTATTTAAACATTTATTCAAATAGAACAATACTTTCGAAGTGAATGAAGAATTGAAAATTGTTGAAAATTCAATTTTCTTCAATCTTCACAACAGAATTTTGTATATAAAATAAGTGTTGCAAATGTTATGTTTACATAGTTTTACATGGCCAATTAATAAATAAACATTTCTTATTTTTTATTAATATTTTGAATGAAAGATATTTTCCTGGGCTCAGGGTGGCGATTCGGTGGACGATTTTAGATTCCCGGTCAACCAAAAGGAACAATATCATTCGAAAAAAAAAACTTTCAAAAAAATAGTTACATTTTCAAACTAAGTTATGAATCTTTGACTGAAATAGTTGAATTTTAACCCAGAAAAAGATGGATTTTCAACTAAAATGATGAATCTTGAACTAGAATAATGATCTTTTCGACTAGAAAGATAAATTTTCAACCAAGAATAATTTCTGCAAAAAACAGATACATTTCAAACTGAGTGACATTTTCAGTTTAAAAAATTCCTTTTGGTCGAAATAAAAAACAAGTTTTCAATCAAACAGCTCCCTTTTCACCCGAAGAAATGAATTTTTAATTAAAATTATGTTTCTTCATCTAAAAAAAGTAATTTTTAACAAAAGTGTAACTTTCAACCGAGTAATTTTATTTACAACTTAAAAGATAAATATTTAATTAAAATACTTAAATTTTTAACCAAAAATAAGCAGTTTTAAACACGAAAAAATTAAATAGATAAATTTTCAGCTAAAAAAAAAATAATTTCCGACTAAACTAATGAATTTTCAACTAAAATTATAAAAAATTAACTGAAATACTTTAATTTAAAAAAAGAAGCATTTGTAAACAAGAAGGTTAACTTTCAAAGAAAAATGTCGTTTTCTACAAAAAATCGATAAAAAAAATACATACATTTTCAAATAGTTTAATTTTCAATTAAATGAGATAAATTTTCATCCAAAGTAGTTGAATTTTTAACAACAAAAAAAGATGAATTTGCAACGAACAATACAATACAATTTTTAATTATAATTCAGAAATATTTCTTCTTTGAAATACTACTTTTATTCGACAAACTGCTTGAAGCACTTTTTTTAAATTCCTTTTGATGAAATGAATTTCAATTAAACTGATGAATCTTGAGTAACCAAGTAATTTTATTTACAACCTAAAAGATAAATTTTCGACTAAAATGATAAATATTTAACTGAAATACTTTAATTTTTAGAAGAAAAGAAGAATTTTTAAACAAGAAGATTAACTTTCAAAGAAAAATATTATTTTCTTCAAAAAAAAAATCGAATTATTAAAAAAAAAGACGTGGATTTTCGAAAAAATTGTTAAATTTTCAATTAAAAAACAGATTTTTAACGAAACTGTTGCATTTTAAACTAGAAAATATCCATTTTTCTTTTTAAAATGATGAATTCAGCGCTAAAAAAAATATTTTACATCAAACTAATGAATTTTAAACTAAAATTAAAAATATTTAATTGAAATACATTAATTATCAAGAGAAAATAAGCATTTTTATATAATAAAATTAACTTTTAATGAAAAATATAATTTACTAGAAAAAAAAATCAACCAAAAATTTAAATAATGAAAACTTTACTACGATCAGAAGTAAATTACCGGCCAAGTCGCCACCCTGCGCATGTGAAATTACTGAAAGCATTTTAAAAAAGTATGATTTAAATTATTATAAATCTACTTTTACAGCTTAAAAAATAATCTTATTTAATTTTAAATTACAGTTTGAACCAAATTTCAGCACGCTCGAAAAAAAATCCCCATTTAAAAAAAATGGCTTTTTCCTTAACAGAAAAAGAATAGGGGCCACGTCTTTTATTTTCTCGTGCGAAAAAGAAAAGCACTTTTTTCAAGCATTGAATAATATATTTCAGATTAAACACGTTTATATGTTAATATAATAATAAAATAATTTTAAAAAAAGTCACACCTATACTAGAACAGGACAATTTTTCTTTTAAAAATTAAATAGATCAATTTTCAGCTAAAAAATTAATTTTTAACGAAAATGATGAATTTTCAACTGGAATACTTTAATTTTTAACAGAAAAAAGCATTTATAAACAAGAAGTACAACTTTTAAAGAAGAATATAATTTTCTACAGAAAAAAAGAATTTTTTTTAAATACGTGAATTTTCAAAGAAATAGTGTAATCTTCAATTAAAAGACAACATTTTCTTTCAAATTGTTGAATTTTGAAATAGAAAAGATCAATTTTCATTCAAAAATGAAATAGATCAATTTTCAGCTAAGAAAATTATATTTTCAACTAAAATTATAAATATTGAACAGAAATTCTTACATTTTTATTAAAAAAAGAAGTATTTTTAAAGAAAAAGATTATCTTTTAAAGAAAAATATAATTTTATACCAAAAAATCGATTTATTAAAAAAATACGTTAATTTTGAATTAAAAAAGATAAATGTTCATCCAAATTGTTGAATTTTTAACCATAAAATATCAATTTTTCTTTCAAAATGAAATAGATAAATTTTCAGCTAAAAAAATTAATTCTTCAACCAAACTATTGAATTTTCAACTAAAATAATAAATATTTATTTGAAAGACTTTAATTTTTAACAAAAAAGCATTGGTAAGAAACAAGATTAACTTTCAAAGAAAAATATAATTTTCTACAAAAAGTAGAATTTTTCAAAAAATACCAGAATTTTCAAAGAAATAGTTGAATTTTCAATTAAAAGACAAATTTTGTATTCAAATTGTTAAATTTTGAACTAGAAAAGACCAATTTTCATTCAAAAATGAAATAGGTCAATTTTAAGCTCAACAAATTAATTTGCAACTAAACTAATGAATCCTCAACTAAAATGATGAATCGTCAACTGAAATAGTTGAATATTCATCAAGA
>JAWWLR010000148.1:5710689-5723129 GCA_035041075.1 Acraspis erinacei | reverse complement strand
AGTTTAGGATTAAGAAATTACTTTGGATGCATTTTCCAATAATTATTTATCATAAATATTGAATCTGAATATTTATATAATTCAAAATCAGCGTGCTAACAGTGACCAATCGAGTTGTCTACGCGACGCAAGCGCAGTTAAAAAAGTTCCCAAGATTGGGGACACTGCTTCAATCTCAATTTGTCAACACTCTATGATAAACCCTTTTTTTAATGTCCAAGGTGACGGTAGGCCGTAGGAGGCCGAAGGGACAATGGTGATTGCCTTGTATGGTCAAATGTATGTTTTAATTTGATTTTCATGGTTATTTGACAGCTTCAGAAAATTACTGCATATTATGTATTAACAGTGAAATGAGTGAAAGCTTCGAAGTGAAGGATTGGTAAAGACATCTTGTCATCAGTGCAAACACCTAATGCAAATAAGCGCCACATCATGAATGTTGTGTGATCAAGAATAATATGTTTCCAACTATTGGATGTTTTTGGCACATCTCTGAACGAAATCTGCATTCACTTGTGGTAGAGAAGAATTAAAATTAATGCACTGCTTGGTTGAAATCAATGTTTATTTCTTCCATTTGAAAATCGTCGGGAAATCAGTTTGTTTTTGTTTTGGCGTAAGTCTATGAAAGGATCATTTTGCAAAATTTTTTGCAATGAAGAACGAACGTGAAACGTGATTGTGATTCTGAATTTTTCAGAAATAAAGTGCCGGCATTATGTACAGGTTTGTGGAAGATATTACATAGGTTGGTGGCAAGAATGCGCAGACGGGAAGAATGAATAAGATCAAAGAGGCTGTAACGAATGATTACGAAGTTGCACATCGCTTTGTAATATTTACTTAGTTTCTCCTATTTACTTGCACATTTCATCAAGAAAAAATCATGGCTGAAACTACGCTATGTGAAGAGTTTCCACTCCACAAGTGTGTTTTTCATGGGGATGTAAAAACCTTGAGTTCGCTCATTCGAACACACGACATCGCTCAGAAGGATAGACAAGGTACTTTTACGAATATTCTTTTTATCGTTATTTTTTTAGTCAGGGTGTCTACCTGACTAGGAAATCGGGAAATTTTATTCACTGGGAAAAAACCGAGAAATTGATTCAGTGACCGGCATTTTTCTCTCGAATGAATAAAAAATATCTGGATGTCTACTCGCCTGGAAAATGTAGAACTGTCAGGGAATTTTGGTTGCAAGTTGGGGAATTTTTTAGAGATTGTGCTTAAATTTATTTTAAATTGTGATATAAAATTAAATAAACATGTTTTTTATTTGTGAAATTAGCTTTAAATTATTGGATTTAACTATTTTGTTTAAATTTCGTTTTTTTTTGTTTGTTGGAAGTTGATTCTTAAACTGAAAATTTAATTGATCTAGTTGACTATTCTATAATTTTAGTTGAAAATTAACCCCCGTTTGAAAATAAATTTAAAAAAATTAAAAATTGAACTATTTTATTGAATTTTTTGTTTATTAAAAGTTTATTTGTAAATTAAAAAATATTCTTTTTGGATGAAAATAAATTTTTACTGAAATTTTAACTATTCCATTTTTGATTGAAAACTTATTCTTTTTTAGTTAAAAATTCTTCTTCTTTGGTAAAAATTCATAGTTTTTGGGCGAAAATTAATCTTCTATGTTGAAAATTCATATTTTTTTGGTAGAAAACTAATTTTTTCTTAGAAATTGAAGTTTAAAATTCACCTTTTCCTTTGAAAATAAAACTATCTTGTTGAGAATCATTTTTGCTGTTAATAATTAATTTTTTAAATTAAAAATTGAACTATTTTGTTGAATTTTTTGTTTGTTAAAAGTTTATTTGTAAATTAAAAATTAATCTTTTCGGATGAAAATCAATTTTTACTGAAAATTTAACAATTCCATTTTTGATTGAAAATTTATTCTTCTTTAGTTAAACATTCTTCTTCTTTTAAAAAAGTTCATATTTTTTGGGCGAAAATTAATCTGCTATGTTGAAAATTCATATTTTTTTGGTAGAAAACTAATTCTTTCTGAGAAATTTAAGTTGAAAATTTACCTTTTCCTTTGAAAATAAAACTATCTTGTTGAGAATCATTTTTGTTGTTAAAAATTAATTTTTCAAATTAAAAATTGAACTATTTTGTTGAATTTTTTGTTTATTAAAAGGTTATTTTTAAACTAAAAATTAATCTTTTTGCATGAAAATCAATTTTTACTGAAAATATAACTATTCCATTTTTGATTGAAAATTTATTCTTCTTTAGTTAAAAATTCTTCTTCTTTGATAAAAAATTCATATTTTTTGGGAGAAAATTAATCTTCTATTTTGAAAATTCATATTTTTTTGTTAGAAAATTAATCTTCTTGGTTTAAAACTTATTGTTTTTTAGAAATTCACATATTCCAGTTGAAAGTAGCTTTTTGTTTGAAAATTCAAAACTTGGTTATAAGTTAAAAACTTTTGTTATGAATTTATTGTTTTGTTGGAAAAATTCATGATTTAAATTGAAAATTTATCTTTGGGTTAAAAATTGAACTATTTTGTTGAGAATCAATTTTTTAGTTTAAATTAATTGTTTAAATTAAAAATGTAACTATTTCCTTGAAAATTGGTTTGTTTTGTTTTGTCAAAAGTTAATTTTTAAACTAAAAATGTAATCTAGTAGAAAGTTTATCTTTTGGAATGAAATTCAATTTTTTTACTGAAAATATATCCTTTTTTAATTAAAAATTCTGTTTTTTTTGTTAAAAATTCATGTTTTTAGATGTACACTTAATTTTCTTGGTTGGAAATACATTTATGGTTGAAAAATCAACACTTGGTTAAATGTTAAACTTTTTTGCTATGGATTTATTGTTTAGTTGGAAGATTCATGATTTAAATTGAAAATTCAATTCTTTCGTTAAAAATGTAACTATCTTGTTGAGAATTAATTTTTTTGTTTGAACTAATTGTTTGCATTAAAGAAAAACTATTTTCCTGAAAATTTGTTTGTTTTGTTATCTTAAAAGTTAGTTTTTAAAATGAAAATTTAATTTAGTAGAAATTTTATCTCTGGCTGAAATTCAATTTTTGTACTGACAATTTAACGACTAAATTTTTAGTTGAATATTTATCCTTTTTTATTTAAAAATTCTTCGTTTTTGTTGAAAATTAATTTTTTTACTTGAAAAATCAATAGTTTGATATTTATTCTCTCTTAACTGAAGTTGAACTATTTTAATTGAAGATTTGGAATTTTAGTTAAAAATTCATCACTTTCATTTTGTTGAAAATTCGTTTTTTCGTTAAAAATTAATTTCTTTTACTTAAAATTTAACAATTCCATTTTGGGTTCGATTTTTGATTATTTCCTCCTTTTAGTTGAAAATTGAACTATTCCATATCAGGATTCATAATTTTAGTTAAAATTTCAAATCTTGTAGAAAATTCGTCTTTTCCGATTGAATTGAACTATTTTTTATTTAAAATTGTATAAAAATGAATTATGTTGAAAATTAAACTCGTCCTTTTTTTAAATTTGATTTTCAACGCTTTATCTGAAAATTCACCTCAGATTGAAAATTAAATAAAAAACTTAATATTTAACTATTTTGTTACAAATTGATCTGTTTTTGATAAAAAAAATTGTTCTTATTGGTTAAAAATTCATCTTTGCTTCAAAATTCAACTTTTTCAGTTGAAGATTCGTAATGATTTTAGTTGAAAATTGGAAAATTAAATTTTTATCAGTTGAACAGTTGCATTTTCTTCCTAACAGCGAATTTTCCATGAAAATCAAATACTATATTCACATAATTTTATATGAGAATTTAATAAATAAACATTTCAATCTGTGAATAATTCGAATTTTTCTTGTAAGATTTATTTTTTGACGTAAAACGGGAAATTTGGGGAAATTGTTTTAATTTCGATTTATATCAAAGGGAGTTTAGGGCAAAGAATTTCATATTTTAATTCTGATTGAGAAAAAGGGAATTAAAAAATTCATATTTCAAGTCAGAATTCGTCACAATTTCAAACTTTTTTGTTTCATATTTTGGAAAAAGGGAGTTACTGCATTTGTGAATTATAATAGAAAATTTTGTAATTAAATATTCTGATTTAATAAATTCTGACCAAAACTTTATTTGTCACTGGCGAACAGTTTTCGAAAGAAGGTATATTTTGTTATGCATCACAAAATTTATTTATAAAATTCTCATACAAAATTATGTGAAGTTAATATTTTTAACACTTATTTTAAATAATAAATTTGCTTTTTACTTTAATTTTCAACTGTTTAAAAATAAAGAAAATGGAAAATTCAATTTTAACTTTTTAAAAATTCAACTGATAAAATTTGTTTTCAAATTTCAACTGTTCAAAATTCAATTACCGATTTTCTTAATTTTTCAACTGTTACAAATTTATGTGAAATTCAATTATCAGTTTTTTTTAATCCCCAACACTAATTTTCATCTGTGAAAAATTCATCTTATGTAAATTAAATGATTGAAAATTAAATTTTAAAC
The DNA here is from genome assembly GCA_035041075.1 of Acraspis erinacei. Lineage (NCBI taxonomy): Eukaryota > Metazoa > Arthropoda > Insecta > Hymenoptera > Cynipidae > Acraspis > Acraspis erinacei. The sequence goes on along the minus strand of JAWWLR010000148.1, from coordinate 5,718,622 downwards.
TTTTTTCAAAATTATCATTTGAAAATTCAGTTAATAGTTTTTTTTTCAATTTTCATCAGTGAAAAATTGAATTACAAGTTTTCTTCAGTTTTCTTCAGTTGAAAATTCAGGTGTTAAAAATTGATGAAAATTGAAATTGAAATTTTTTTTAAATTTGACTGTTGATAATTTATTTTTCAATTTTTTTTTAAATTTCACCAGTTCACTTTTCAAATGTTCAATATTTATCTTTTAAAATTCAATTCTGATTTTTTTTTCAATTTTCATAATTTGAAATTTTAATTACCAGTTTTCTTCAATTTTCAAAAGTTAAAACTCAAATTTTAAAAATTGAAGAGAACTGAAAAATTACATTTTTAACTTTTTGAATAGTTTTGAAGACTTTTCAACTGTTAACAAATTTAATATCGATTTTCTTCAACTTTTAAAAATTCACCTATGTAAAATTCAATCATCAACTTTCTTCAATTTTCAAATGATAACAATTCCACGGTTTTTGGAAAAATTGAAAATTTATTTTTCATCTTCTTGAAAATTCATTTTCTGTAAATTCAATTTTGATTAAATTTCGACAGTTGACATTTCAACGGTTAATAATTTATCTGTCAAAAATTCAATTATCAATTTTCTTCAATTCTTAACAGTTGAATTTTCATCATTTTAAAATTCAATTATTAAAAATTGAAGAAAATGATGGAAGTTGTTTTTTTTTTGCATAAAATGAGAAATTTTTAAACATAATTTTAAGTCTGAATTATAAAATTTCCCGCAGTTAGAAACTGGATCAAATCTTAGAAAAAGTGAGTTACTTTACTTATAATGATAATAGAAAATTTTGTAAATAAATATAGTTTTTACTTGGAACAGGGGAATTTTTTGGGGAAAAGAAACGAAATTATGACTTGGAACAGGGAATTTCCGTAAAGAAATATAATTTAGACTTTCAGCCAGGGAATTTCCGTAAAGAATTACAATTTTAATTTTTTAACTTTTGACACGGAAATTTTGGGGAAAAAAATATTTTTCTTCTGAATTAGAAGAAAGAGTAAAAGAAATTCCCTGTCCAAATTCAGAATTATAATTCCTTTTAGAAATTTTTTGTTCCAAATCCGAAATCATTGAAATATTCAAAAAAATTTAGAAAGCTTTAAAAATCTTTTGAAATAATTCAAATAAGCTCTTTTAATTTAACTGGAAAAATTAATATTTGACAGCGATAAAACCTGGAATTTAAAATCATCCATCCGGTACATACCCTGGCACTAATTCAAAATGAATATGCATTTATGTACCTCTTTATAATTTCAGGAAATACACCTTTACATTTGGCTGTGATGTTAGGAAGGAAAGGTAAAGATAATAATTTATTTTATTTTATATACTTGCAAATAATTCGAAAACTTATATTCTAAAACTTGGTAATAATTTATTTATTTTAATTAATTATTTTATGTCTTCGAATTTTATGTTGTTCTTCGTTCTATGAAACCCTTAAATTTCTAGAAAAAAAAATAATAAAAAACCCATAGAATCGGGGATATTTATTAAATCGATTAAATTTTTGCAGAATGTGTTCAGCTGCTGCTTGCCCATGGTGTTCCCGTTAAAGTAAAAAACTTAGCTGGGTGGAGTCCACTAGCAGAAGCTATTAGTTATGGAGATAGGCAAACCAGTAAGTTTTTTAATATAGGGCAAACTTCCGAAATGCTCTTCCAAAAATATTGACTTCTTACTTGGTTTATGGTTTCTTTTTGCGTTATAGTTCAAAGTCCTAACAGGATTTTTGGCGCAGGTTAATAAAAATGAAGTTATTAACAATTAAAAAAACATATTTAAAAAAAAGTCGCGAAAAATATTGATTAATTTTCAAGGAAACAGTTGAATTTTTATTTAAAAAATGATTAAATTTCTACAAAATAGTTGAATTGTTCACCAAATAGTTAAATTTTTAACGAAAAAGATGATTTCTTAAGAAATGACGTACATTTTTTAACCAAATAGTTGAATTTTAACCAAAAACAATAATTTTATCAAATAAAATAATTTTCAACATTTCCAAGTTTTATATGATTAATGTTTATTTTATATTTTTTAACAGAAAACGGAGTAGTTAGATTTTTATTTAGGAAAATTAATTTGCAATAAAAAAAAAAAAGAATTTTCCATGAGACAGCTTAATTTTGTACCAAATAGTTGAATTTTTAACCAAAAAATGAAATTTTAAGAAAGAAGTTCCACTTTTAGCCAAGGTGTTAAATTTTCATCATAAAAAAATAAATTTTCAACGCAAAATGTAATATTTGATATTTAAAAAAAAGATGTTTTAATTTAAAATAAAACCCGTTTTATTTATCCAAGAAACACACATTTTTAAGAAAATACTTGAATCCTCAAATAAAGTAGATTAATTTTCAACTAGATTTATTTTTAAGCAAAAAGGATGTATTTTCAACCAAGAAGATTAATATGTCTACCAGAAAAGACGAATTTTCATCTATGTGGGATTCCTTTTCTATCAAAAAGATGACTTTTAAACCAAATGCATGAATTTTCAGTTGAAAAAATTAATTTTTAAGCAAAAACAAAAATTAATTTCCAAAACTTGCTTGAAAATTCATGTTTTTAGTTTAAAACTGGTCAATTTTGAGAAAAAGTCAATTATTTGTTTGGAAATTGAGTTAAAAAGTTTTTTTTTAGAAAATGTATATTCTTGCTGCAGAATTCATCTTTTTGGTTAAAAATTGAAAAATTACGTAGATTTTTAACCAAATAGTTCAATTTTAACAAAACAAAAAAAAATTTGATCAAATAAAATAATTTTCAACATTGAATGTGAAATTTTTAACCAAAAAATGAAAAATTAAGAAAGAAGTTCCACTTTTAACCAAGGTGTTAAATTTTCATCATAAAAAAATAAATTTTCAACGAAAAATGTAATATTTGATATTTCAAAAAAAAAAAGATATTTTAATTTAAAATAAAACACGTTTTATTTTTCCAAAAAGAACGCATTTTTAAGAAAATACTTGAATCCTCAAATACATGAATTTTCAGTTTAAAAAATTAATTTTTAAGCAAAAACAAAAATTGATTTCCAAAACTTACTTGAAAATTCATCTTTTTCGTTTAAAACTGGACAATTTTGTTGAAAAGTCAATTCTTTCTTTGGAAATTGAGCTTAAAAAATTTTTTATGTAGAAAATTTATATTCTTGCAGCAGAATTCATCTTTTTGGTTAAAAATTGAAATATTTTGGTCAAAAATGTAACTATTGTTTTGGAAATTAGTTTTTTTGTCAACTAATTTGTTACACTAAAAATTTAAATATTCAGATATTAATCGTAGTTATGATATTATGATTTGTTGTTTTTAGAGTGATAATTTTACTTAGAAATTCCTCTTTTTTGTTGAAAATTCGTTTTTTTTTTTGTTGTTGAAAATTTATATTTCTTGGTAAGCCATTAATTTTCCTGATTAAAAATTAATTTTATTGTTTGACTGTCTTATTTCGCAAAATTTGTTTGTTGGAGATGCATAATTTTTAGTTGAAAATTGATCTGTTTGATGTAAAAGCTAACTATTTTATTGAAATTTTGTTCTTGTATAAATACAATTTTACTTGAAAATGTATCTCTTAAATTTGGGGCGAAAAATTCATCTTTTTAGTTGAAAATTCGTTGTTTATTTCGTTTGAAAATTATCGTTTAAATTGTAAATTTAACTATTCTGTTTTTGGAGTTGAAAATTTACTTTTTTTGTTAGAAAATTCAATCGCTTGGGTGAAATTTTATCTTTTTTAGTTAAAAATTCAACTTCTTGGTTGAAAATGCATGTATTTTTTGAAAAAAATTATCTTTTTCTGTAGACCATTAATCTTCTCTGGTTATAATTAATGATTTTGGTTAAAAATTCAATTATTTGATTAAAAAATGTTAAAATAAAAAAAAAGCGGTTGAAGGTTCAATTACTTCGTTAAAAATGCATTTTTTATTTATGGTTGCTTCATTTTAGTTAGAAATTAATCACTTTGGCTAAAAAGTTAACAATTTTGTTTAAAAAAATTTTTTATAAGAAGTAAATTTATTTTTGGAAATGTAATTTTCATTTTTGGTTAAAAATATATCCTTTTTAGTTGGAAATTCAACTGCTTTTCAAAATTGATCTCTTTTTGTTGAAAAATTGTTGTTTTTTGTTTGACAATTAATGTTAAAATTCTACCTGTTCTAATTTGTTTCTATTCCTTTTTTTTGTAAAAAATAAGTCTTTTAAATGTTATTTAAATAAAATTGTAAATTAAATTAATAAAATGTTAATAACTTCATTTCTATTAATCTGTGCCGAAAATCCTTTAAGGTTTTTAAAATGGGTTGCAAAAGGAAGCCCGAGGCCAAGTATTAAATTAATAATCTTGGGCAATGGTTTTTTTTGACACAGTTATAATTATTTTCGTAAATATATCGTTTAATTTTTCATTTTAGTATCATCCCTGGTAAGAAAATTGAAACTGCAAGCAAGGGAGCAAATGGAAGAACGACGACCAAATTTAGTGACAGCATTGCGACAAATGGGTGATTTTTATATGGAACTTAAATGGGATTTTCAAAGTTGGGGTAAGCTTTCAATGTATATCTGACCTTTTTTTCTGAAAATACAATCAGGCCTGAGATTGCATCACATAAATATTAAAAAAAAATAAATGTTGTGAGTTTAACAGTTTTCAATGAATTTAAAAACTTTTTAACGGCTTTTTAACTCACTGAATTGGTATTTTTTCACGATTTTAGAAAAGTCGTTATAAGAAACTGAGCCTAGAAATGAGTAACTTTAAAATATTAAAATATTTAAAAAGATTTTCAAGAATTTAGAGTATTTTAACAGATTCCAACAAATTTAAAGAGATTTTTTAAATTACAAAGAATTTCGCAAGATTTGTAGCGATTTGAATCGTATTTTTTTCTTAAAGAACTGTCATTAGGGATGTAAACTTTCTTAAAAAGACTTTAATGAATAAATTTAATTTAATTTGTATTCAAAGGACAAAAAGTTTCTTTTGAATTTTTAAAGATTTTAACCTCGATTTAAAGAATTTTTAAACCAAAAAGAGGAATTTTCAGCAGAAGTATGGAATTTTTCAATCAAGAAGAGGAAAATTAAACTAAATGATTGAAATTGAAGTTATAAACGCGAATTTTCTACAAAACAGTTGAATTTTCAATGAAAAAGTTAATTTTCAATTAAAAGACTTAATTTTGGCCCAAACAGTTGAATTTTCAACCAAATAGTAGAATTTGCTACCAATTTAAAAAATTTAAACCAGAAGACGAATATATTCTACAGAGAAGTTGAATTGTCGACCTGAATATATCAATTTGCAAACAAAAAGTTACATTTCAACGCAGTAGAGGAATTTTTTGCAAAAAAATTGCATTTTTAACGATAAAAAGATGAAATTCCTACAAAAAGAAATTAATTTTTAGACCAAAAAGACGAATTCTCAACAGAACTTTTGAATTTTTAACAAAGAAAGATTTTTTAGTCGGGGAGAAAAAAATCCAACTAAATTGTTGTATTTTCAAACCAAACAGATGAATTTTTAACCAAAAAAAGTTAATTTTTAACCATGAAATTAATTTTGTATCAAAATAAAACAGTTTTCAACGAAATACATAAATTCTGAACTAAGTAGTTGAATTTTGCACCAAAAAAGATAACATTTTCAACAAAATAGTTAATTTTCAACCAAACAGTTAAATTTTCAACTAAATAGTAAAATTTTCTAGCAAAATATGAAGATTTATAGCTAAAAAGACGAATTTTCTGCAATGCAGCTAAATTTCCACCTCCAAAATATCATTTTTCAACAAAAAGGTAATTTTCTATCAAATAATGGAATTTTCATCCAAAACAATTAAATTTTTTGCAAAAAGTTACATTTTTAACGAAAAAAGGTTATTTTTTAACAAAAATAGGAATTTACTATAAAAGTTTCCATTTTTAACGATAAATAAGGAAATTTATACAAAAAGAAATTAACTTTTAAATCAAAAAGCGAATTTTCAACAAAAGTGTTAAATGTTAAAATAAGAAAGATTTATATGGCAAGAAAAAAAATGCAACTAATTTTTTATATTTTCATGCGAAAAAGGCGAATTTTCTACAAAAAAAAATAATTTTTAACTTACAAGGTTATTTTTCTACCAAAGTAAAACAATTTTCAATCAAATAAATAAATTTTGAACTAAGTAGTTTAATTTTGCACGAGAAAAAATAAAAATTTTAAGAAAATAGTTAATTTTGAACCAAATAGTTACATTTCCAACCAAATATTTTAATTTGTTACCAAACTGTGAAAATTTAAAGCCAAAAGGATGAATTTTCTACAATTCTGTTGAATTTTCAACCCAAAAATAAAATTTTTCAACAAAAAGGTAATTTTCTGTCAAATGATGGAATTTTCAACCAAAATAATTAAATTTTCTGCAAAAAGTTACATTTTTAACGAATAAAGTTGATTTTCAACCGAAAATCAGAATTTTATACAAAAAAATTCAATTTTTAACGATAAATAACGAAATTTTTACAAAAAGAAATTAACTTTTAAACCCAAAAAGGTGAATTTCCTACAAAAGTGTTAAATTTTCAACTGAGAAAGATATAAAAGTCAAGAAAATTTTTAACTAAGTTGTATTTTCCAGCCAAAAAGATAGATTTTTTATAAAAAGGTTCATTTTTGACCAAGAAGATTATTTTTCTACCAAAATAAAACAGCTTTAAACTAAATACATAAGTTTTGAACTAATTAATTGAATTTTGCACTAAAATACATAGAATCTGTAACAAAATAGAATAATTTTCTACCAAACTGTTAAAATTTAACCGAAAAATATCATTTTTCAAGGAAAAGATAATTTTCTATCAAATAATGGAATTTTCGACAAAAAAATTTTCAAAAAAATCATCTAAGTTATGTTTTTTCAAGCCAAGGGGACGGATTTTTTTTATACAAAAAAGTTGTGTTTTCAGTGAAAAGAGTTTTTTAACCAAAAATATAAATTTTCTGCAAAATAGTTACATTTTCAACGATAAATAATGAAAGTTCTACAAAAATAGATCAACTTTTAAACCAAAAAGGCGAAATTTTAACAAAAGGTTTGAATTTTCAACTAAGAAATCTTTTTTTAGTCAAGAGCAAAAAAATCATCTAAGTTATGGTTTTTTTCAAGCCAAAAAGATGAATTTTGTTCAAAAAAGTAAATTTTTAACTAAGAAGATTATTTTTCTTCCATAATAAAATAGGTTTCAACGAATTACATAAATTTTGAACCAAGTAGTTGAATTTTGCACTAAAAAGGGTAGAATTTGATACAAAATAGATTAATTTTATACCAAACTGTTAAAATTTAACCGAAAAATATCATTTTTCAAGAAAAATATAATTTTCTATCAAATAATGGAAGTTACAACCAAAAAATTAATTTTTTTTGCAAAAAGTTGCGTTTTCAATGAAAAGAGTTTTTTTAACCAAAAATATAAATTTTCTACAAAAAAGGTACATTTTCAACGATAAATAATGAAAGTTCTACAAAAATAGATCAACTTTTAAACCAAAAAGGCGAATTTTTAACAAAAGTTTTGAATTTTTAACTAAGAAATCTTTTTTTAGTCAAGAACAAAAAAATCATCTAAGTTATGGTTTTTTTCAAGCCACAAAGATGAATTTTCTTCAAAAAAGTAAATTTTTAACTAAGAAGATTATTTTTCTTCCAAAATAAAATAGGTTTCAACGAATTACATAAATTTTGAACCAAGTAGTTGAATTTTGCACTAAAAAGGGTATAATTTGTTACAAAATAGAATAATTTTATACCAAACTGTTAAAATTTAACCGAAAAATATCATTTTTCAAGAAAAATATAATTTTCTATCAAATAAT
>JAWWLR010000148.1:5675038-5686335 GCA_035041075.1 Acraspis erinacei | reverse complement strand
CCCTATTTTCAAGATTTGGTCTCTAAAACTCCCCTATTTTTAAAATTTAATCTCAAAAGTCTCCTATTTTCAATTTTCGTACATTTAGTCTCATGCGTCTCCTTATTTTTTTTAATTTGGTCTCTAAAGTCTCCTACTTTTTAAATTTGTTTCCTAAAGTTCCCTATTTTTAATATTTGTTCCCTAAACTCCCAAATTTAGTATATTTGGTTTCTGAAAGTTTCCTGTTTTTAAGATTTGGTCCCTAAAGTCCCGTGTCTTTAAGATTTTCTCTTTAATGTCCCCCATTTTCAAAGTTTGATCCCTAAAGTCTTCTATTTTCCATATTTGGCCTTTAAACTCTCCCTTCTTTCAAAATATGGTTCCCAAAATCGTCTATTTTCAAGATCCGTTACCTAAAGTCTTCTATTGTCAATATTTGACCTTTACGAGTCCCCTTTTTTTAGAATTTGAATCCCAAAGTCCCCTATTATCAAGATTTGGTCTCTAAAAGTCCCAGGTTTTCAAATGTTGATCCCTAAAGTCTTCTATTTTCAAGATACGTTACATAAAGTCCTCTATTTTCAAAATTTGGTCTCTAAAAATCCCCTATTTTCAATATTTCATCTCAAAAGTCTCATATTTTCAAAATTTCATCTCAAAAGTCTCCTATTTTCAATTTTTTAACATTTAGTCTCATGCGTCTCTTTTTTTTTTAATTTGGCCTCTAAAGTGTCCTATTTTTTAAATTTGTTTCCCAAATTCCCCTATTTTCAAGATTTGGTCTCTAAAACTCCCCTATTTTTTAAAATTACATCTCAAAAGTCTCCTATTTTCAATTATTGAACATTTAGTCTGACGCGTCTCCTATTTTCGAAATTTATTTCCTAAAGTCCCCTATTTTCAAGATTTGATCTCTAAAACTCCCCTATTTTCAAAATTTCATCTCAAAAGTCTCCTATTTTCAATTTTTGAACATTTAGTCTCATGCGTTTCCTATTTTCGAAATTTGGTCTCTAAAGTCTCCTATTTTTAAGATTTTATCCCAAATGTCTCCTATTTTTAAAATATGGTCCCTAAAGTCTTCTATTTTTTAAATTTTTTTCCCAAATTCCCCTATTTTCAAGATTCGGTTTTCAAAGTTTCGGTTTTTTTTATATTTGTTTCCTAAAGTTGCCTATTTTCAAAATTTGGTCTCTAAAACTCCCCTATTTTCAAAATTTCATCTCGAAAGTCTCCTATTTTCAATTTTTGAACATTTAATCTCATGCGTCTCCTATTTTCGATTTTGGTCTCTAAAATCTCCTATTTTCCCTATTTTCAAATTTTGATCCCTAAAGACCTGATTTTCAAGATTTATTTTCTGAAGGTTCTTATTTGTAAGATTTGGTTTCTAAAAATCCCTCTGTTTAATCGATAGTCATTTTTTATTTTCTGTTTTAAATAAAATCTTGGAATCTATTCTTTTTTTTTTTTTTGATCCCTGATAGTCTCTTAAAAGCCTAACAAAAATTATTTACTTTAATTTTCCGGGATACCGAAATATTTTTCTAGGTTTCTCTAGGATTATTCATGTTCAATTCTCTCTATGTCTACAAAATTTTTTGAATATCTCAGAACTTTTTACTTTTTACAGTAGAAAAATATAAAAAATAGCTTAAAGAATGAAAAATGGATAAACTCAAAAATTAGAACTTTTAAATTATGTTTATTCATTTATTTTTAGTTACATCAGCTTCTTTAAAATTTTCGACTGTATTTTCCCCTGTAGGAAGTCTTGAGTTGCTTAAAAGATTTTTCAAATCTAGTTTAAAATTTTATTTTTAAAAGAAAAACAGAAAACTGACTACCTATACTTAGATGGAAAATGGAATAAATTCCATAACTTTTTTATTATATCCTAATTTTGTGAAAAAAAGAATATCCTTTAAACATTGTATCCCAAATTTCTTATCTTTGCATCCTATTTTTGATCCCATAGGGACTGTGAGGCCTGTAAATGAGAAAAATCATTATTAATAAATTAATAATAAATTTATTAATAATAAAAAACTTTAACCGAAAAAGTACTGTCTTAAAAAATTTGGAACAGTCGAACCTCATTATGATTTCGTATTTCGAGATAGAATTATTTAAATATTCTGTATCTTTTTTACTTTTTACATGAACAAAAATCAAAAAATTTGTTTCAGTCAAGTTAAAGCTGAGGCACATATTAATTTATGTGAAAAAAATGTTAAATATTTGTTGTTTTTTTGCTAAAAATATTCAACGATTACTAATATTTTTTTAAGTTATCACTATAAATTTCTTCTAATGAATTTCAGTGGCTTCGGGATATATTTGTCAATGATGATGATACTAGAAACTGCATCGTCTGTTTGAAGATAAGAGTATCTACCAAGTTTTATTTACTTATTAACAATTGCGAAATGATAATAGATTTAACAAAGTTTACATATATTTGAACTCATTCTAGATAATGTTCTTATTTTAGCTAATTGTTAAGAAAAGATAACTAACAATAACTAATAATGGTAACGCGTAAATAAAGAAGAGATAATTAATTATCTTAATTAACCTCATAAATTAAGGGAAAAGGGGTTGTAATGACCTTAAAAAATATATATTCTAGTAAACAGATGTACTGCAGAGAGATTTTTTTTAGTGTTATTTGCTTCTGAAAAAAAGTAGAATAAAAAATGTTTAGCTGATATCGATGGTTTTTTAAATCTCAATCAGCTGAAGGTTTATCAGTCACCAAATAATACAAATAATAAAAAATGCGTGACAATAATGCAGGCTTATATAACATTTCCAGGGTGTCTACCTAATCGAGAAATCCGAGAAATTACCGGAAGAGGAAATTTGTTGAAATAATTATAATTCTCACTTGAAATAGGAAATTTTCCAAAAAAATATTGCAATTAGATTTGGAACCGTAAATTTTTTTAAAGAATTTACTTTCTGGAATTCAGAAAATTAATTTATTCTTGACTTGGCATAGGGAATTTCCTAAAAGAATAATAATTTGGAGATAGAAATAGGAATTTCCGTAAGAACAAGGAATTTTGGAAATAATTTAATTGTAACTTGATGTAGGACATTTTCTAAAAGAATTATAATTTTGCTTTAATTAAAATTCTTAAATTTACAACAAAATATTTGTCTTTACTTTAAATAATTAGCTTTTCGGGTACAAAAATTTTTTATTTGGTTGAAAATTCAAATCTTTTGTTGAAAAATCGTCTTTTTGGTTAAAAAATTAATCTCGTTTGATAAACATTTAATATTTTTGACGAAAAATTTTACTGTTTAATGGAAAATTAACCGGGTTATGTTGGGAATTTAACTATTTAGTTGAAACTTAAAGTGCTTTGTTAAAAATTCTTTATTTTTTTCGTTAAAAATTAAGTGCTTTTACTAAAAATTTGATTATATTATTCTCTGGTTTAAAATTAAACTATTTTTTTAAAAATTATGTTTTTAATGAAAATTAATTTTATTACTTGAAAACTTAATTATTCAATTTTTTAAATTTTTTGTAGTAAATAATTAAAATATTTGGTTGAAATTCAACTACCATGTTAAAAATGCATTTTGTTTTTGGTTAAATATTGAATAAATTTAATTGAAATTTTATCTCTTTGGTTGAAAATTGAACTCTTTTTAGGAAAGTTAGTTTTTGTGGTTGAAAATAATTTTTTTTTTGCTGAAAAATTAACTATTCCATTTTTTTGAACTTTGCTATTTTCTTGGCAAATAATACAACAGTTTGGTTAAAATATCAACTCTTCCAGTTTTCGTTGATAACTAATTATTTAAATTGAAGGTTCATATTTTTGGTTGAAAATTAAACTATTGTGTTAAAAATTTGATTTTTTTCTGTAAAAAAATTTTTTTTTATCTAAAAATTAAACTATTCCATTTTCTATTAATAACTTATCTTTTTTAATATGAAGTTCAACTATTTGGTTGAGAATTGGTTCCTTTTTTGTAGAAAATTAATCTTCTGGATTTAAAATTCAACTCTTTTGATAGAAATTTCATATTTTTCAGTCAAAATGAATCTGTTTGATTGAAAATAATTTGGCTTTGGTTGAATATTAAACTATTTAGTAGAAAGTTGAACGAAATTGTTGAAAAACTTTGTTTTTTGGTTGAAAATTAATTTTTAAACTAAAAATGTAACTTCCGTTTTGAAAGAAAATGTATTATTTTTAGGTGGAAATTCAGCTGTTCAAATTCAGAATTGTAAATCTTTTATAAATTCTCTGTACCTAATCAGAAATATTTAAAAATATTTATAAATCTCTTGTAATCTTTAAAAATCGTTTGAAATCATTCAAATATTTTCAACTTTTTTAATTGATCGGGAAAAATTTTTTAAATTATCGGGAGAAATTCGGGAATTAAAACAAAAATTCAGAATTATAATGTCTTAAAAATATTATCTGTTAAAAATCAGAAATATTTTAAATCTTTTAGATTGTTGAGAAATATTTCAAAATGTTTAGAAATATCTAAAAATCGTTTCATACCATTCTAATCTCTTGATGTCTTTTTAATTGTCCAGGAAAAATGATCAAATGACCGGGAATTAAAAAAAAATCCCAGTTCAAATTCAGAATTATAATTATTTTTAAAAATTCCAAATAAAAAATCTTTTGAAATGTTTAGGAATCTTTAAAAATCGTTAAAAATCAATAAAATATTTTCAACTTTTTAAAAAACATCGGGAAAAATTTACAAGTGATCGGGATGAACTGGGAATTAAATAAAATCCCTGCTCAAATTCAGAATTATAATTCTTTTACTAAATTAAAAAAAAAGGAATATTTTAAACCATTTAGAAATCTTTCAAAATCTGTCAAAGTTATTTCAAATTATTCAAATATTTTGAAATCTTTTTAGCTGACCGGCAAGAAATAAAAATTGATCAGGAATTTTACAAAATTTTCTGTTCTAAATCAGAAGTCTTTTAAATCTTTTAAACTGTTTAGAAATATTTTAAAATGTTTAAAAATATCTCAAAATAGTTTCACATCTTTCAAATCTCTGTTAAAAATCTTTTTAAAAATTCAAAATAAAAAATCATTTAAAATTCTAGAAATCTTCCGAAAATGTTAAAAATCGTTTGAAATCAATCAAATCTTTTCAACTCTTTTAAATTGATCGAAAAGAATTATTAAATGGCCGGGAGAAATCCAGAAATATAAACAAAAATCCCAGTTGAAATTCAAAATGATAATTATTTAAAAATATTCTCTGTTCAAAATAAAAAATATTATAAATCTTTTAAATTGTTTAGAAATATCTAAAAATCGTTTCATATCATTCAAATCTTTTGATGATTTTTAAATTGACCTGAAAAAAATGACCAAACGATCGGGTAATGATCGGGAATTAAAAAAGAAATCCTGTTCAAATTCAGAATTATCATTCTGTAAAAATATTCTCTGTTCAGAATCAGAAATATTTTAAATCTTTCAAATTGTTTAGAAATATTTTTAAATATTTATAAATAACTTGAAATATTTAAAAACCGGGAAATGAGTGGAATTAAAAAAAAAAAAGAATCGATCGGATAGACACCCTGATTTCCTTTTGCATCAACTAACTTGCATCTTTCACCTTGCAGATTTCCAGATTTATGACGCTTCGACACCCTAACACTAATCGAGATCAATTATCGGACCGGTTCAGGGCTGCTTTCTTTGCTAGGGGATCGGCTGGCATTCGAGTTTTCTCTTGGGGTCAGTCTTGGCAGCATCTATTCAAGTTACTGTACACTGATCATAGAGTGATTTTCATTTTCAATTCTGATTTGAAAAACCTCCTTTTTTGGCATACCATTCATATTGAAGGTGAAGAGGGCTAAATTTCGTTCAAAGAAGCTTCTTGCTAAAGTTAAACGACGACAATTGTACCAATGACACATGCTTTTCAATCTCATATTAAATATGGAGTATATATAAGAGTTAGAGCCACGGTAATTTTAGCATTTGACAATACCAGAGAACAATTTTGCACTCTTCACTTTGAAGCTTTAGTATTAGGGATGGGCGATTTTCGAACCAAAAAAAAAAACAAACAAACAAAAAACAGAAATGATTTCTAAAAATCGATTGCCAAAAGTGACGATTCGATTTTTCCGATTAATCGATCTCAAGTAATTGATTCCTTAATCGAGTTTTTAAACTATAATTCTTTTTAATCGATAATAACAAGTATTTTATTTTTGAAAGTTTCTCCAATTCTTTGAAATCTCGTGAAATCTGTTATGTCAACCTTGAGATGGCTCACATAATTTGTACATATGTCGCATCTAATCTTTTGAAATCTTAAGAAATTCTTTTGAATGTTTTTTTAAATTCCTTTAAAATTCTATGAAATTAAAAAAAAAATGCTTTGGGATCTTTGAGATCTTATGAAAATTCCTTGAAAACGTTGTAAAATCATTAGAAAAAAGTGACGATTTGATTTTTTCGATTAATCGATCTCAAGTGATCGATAGTTGAATCGAATTTTTAAACAATAATTATTTTTAATCGATAATCACAAGTATTTTATTATGATTTTTTTTTAATTCCTTTAAAATTCTTTGAAATCTAAAGAATTTCCTGGAAATCTTTAAAATTCCATGAAAATTCTTTGAAAGGCTTGTAAAATAATTAGAATTTTGTGAAATCCTTGATTACTCGATCTCAAATAATCGATTCTTGAATCGAATTAATAAAAATAGTGTCTTTGAAATCTGAAGAAATTCCTGGAAAACTTAGAAATCCCAGGAAAATTCTTTGAAACCCTTAGAAAATAATTAGAATCTTGTGAAATATTTTAAAGTCGATTTAAATCTTACAAAAAAGTGACGATTCGATTTTTTCGATTAATCGATCTCAAATAATCGATTCTTGAATCGGATTTTAAAAAGTAGTACTTATTTGGAATCGACAATAACAAATAAATTATTTTTTAAACATTTCCATTCTTTGAAATATCACGAAATCTGTTAAATAAACCTTGATATTGCTTAAAACAAAATTATGTCCTTAAATAATTGTACAATTCTTTCAAATTTCATTGGAAATTTCTTTTAAATTCTTTGAAATCTAAAGATATTCTTAGAAATCCCATGAAAATTAATTTAAAACCTAGGAAAGTCGTTAGAATCTTGTGAAATATTTGAATGTCCATTTAAATGCCACAAAAAAGTGACGATTCGATTTTTTCGATTAATCGATCTCGAATAATCGATTCTTGAATCGAATGTACAATTCTTTTAAATTTTCTTGGAGATTATTTAATATTCTTTAAAACCTAAAGAAATTCTTGGATATCTTTGAAATCCCGTTAAAATTTCTAGAAAACCTTGGAATTTCTTGAAATCCTTTAAAACTATTTTAAATTTCTTAAAATCATTTAAAGTTTGTGTAAATCTACTTATGAAATCCTTTAGAATTTCCTAAGATTCTTTAAAATATCTCAAAATCGCTTTTAATCCCATAAAATCCTTTTTAATCTTTAGAAATCCCCTGAAATCTTTTGAAATCTTTAGAAATCCCCTGGAGTCCTTTGAAATCTTTGGAAATCTATGAAATCCTCTGGGATTTCCTAAGATCATTGAAAATTCCTAAAAAGCGGTTTTCTTCCCGTAAAATATTTTTTAATCTTTAGAAATCTCTTGAAATCCTTTGAAATTTTTGGGAATTCTTTGAAAAATTTCAAAATCCGCAATATTTGTAAAAAACTAAAGAAAGTCTTTGGAAATCCTTTAAAATTTCCTAAAGTTTCTCGAAATCTCAATAAGTCCTTTGAAATATTTGGAAATCTTACCTTGAAATCCTTTAAAACTATTTTAAATTTTTATTTTCATTAGATTCTTTAAAATCCCTAAAAATCGCTTTTAATCCCGTAAAATCCCTTTTAATCTTTAAAAAAAATCCTGAAATCCTTTTAAATGTCGAAATCCATTCAAATTTTTGGGAATTCTTTGAAGAGCTTCAAAATTCCTAAAAAGAACTCTTAAAATTCTTTGAAACTTCAAAAGATTCTTTCGAATTTTTGTAATTTCTTGGAAATCTTTGTAAAAAATTGGAAATCTTTCCAAATCCGCTGAAATCTCTGAAAATTTCTCGAAATCCCTAAAAATCCTTGAAATATTTGAAAATCTTACTTAATCTCTTGAAATACTTTAAAATCCTTGGAAATCTGTGAAATCCTCTGGGATTTCCTAAGAGCATTAAAAACTCGTAAAAAGTGGTTTTCTTTCCGTAAAATATTTGTTAATCTTTAGAAATCTCTTGAAATCCTTTGAGATATTTGAGAATTCTTTGAAAAACTTCGAAATCCTTAAAAAAAATCTTGAAATTCCTTGAAATTTCATGAAATTCTTTAAAAGTTTTGAAATCTTGCGAAATATTTGTAAAAAAAACTAAAGAAAGTCTTTGGAAATCCTTTAAAATCTCTTAAAGTTTCTCGAAATCTCAAAAAGTCCTTTGAAATATTTGGAAATCTTACCTTGACATCCCTTAAAATTATTTTTTATTTTTATTTTCGTTAGATTCTTTAAAATACCTAATATTCGCTCCTAATCCCATAAAATCCCTTTTAATATTTCAAAAAATCCTTTAAAATGTCGAAATACTTTGAAATCTTTGAGAATGTTTTCAAAAACTTTAAAATCCTTTAAAAAGAATCTTAAAATTCCTCGAAATTTTTTTAAATTATTAAAAAGTTTTTTGAAATCCTTAAAAATCTTTGTGAAAAATTGGAAATCTTCAAAAATCCCCTGAAATCCTTTAGGATAAAAAAAATTATCTCAATATACCGTAAAATACTTTGAAATTTTTAGAAAAGTCGGGAAATACTTTGAAATCCTGTAAAATTCCATAAAATCCTTTAAAATCTTTAAAATATTTGTAGATATATGAAACCCTCTCTAATTTAAAAGTCTAAAGTCCTTTGAAATACTTGGAAATCCCTCAAAATCCTTTAAAGTCTTCAAAAATTATTTGAAGTGTCATAAAATCGTTTTTTTAAATCTTCGGAAATCCGCTGAAATTCTTTAGAAATAAAAAAAAGATCTCAATATACCGTAAAATACTCTGCAATTTTTAGATATGTCGGGAAATATTTTGATATCCCGTAAAATTCTTTGGAATATTTGTAAATCCCACGAAGTTCCTTGTAATCAAATTTTGCAAAATCTATTAAAATCTTTTAAAATTCCGAAAAATCCTTCAAATTCTTTAAAATATTTGGAAATCTATTATATCCTTTGGAATTTAAAAATCTGAAGTGCTTTGAAATAATGGGAAATTCGTACAAAAATTCCTTAAAATCAGAAGTAACGAATCGCCTATAAAAATTGGAAAAATGAATCGAAGCATTCGATTAATCGGATTGATAAAAATCAATAAAAAAGTAAAATCGAAATGGCCCATTTCTAATAAGTATAACACCAGGGCTTATTCTAATATGTTATTCTATTAACGAATATAATGTCACGAATCAGGGAAGATCATAAAATATGTTAAACACAAATTGGCAAGAATTTAATATCCTATTATAAATGTGAATATAATTTAAAGCAACTTGCATTCATTCGTTTGAAAAAATGCATAGAAATAGAAACTGCAGTATTGACTATTGAGTTTCAGTGAAACGGATCCAAGGTATTATTAATTTTATTTATTTTAAATCATAAATATAAATCAGTTTTCTTTTTTTTCCAATAATATATTTTAAAAGTTGATAACAAAACGTGTGATGAGTTTTGTGAATCCTTGATTGTTTTCATTTTGAAAAAGCTTTATTAAAGATAAATTATATTTTTAAATTAAGTTTTTTTTCCGAAAACAAAAAGGACATCATTATGTTCCTTGCATTTAAAAAAGGAAATACAAATGACGCCCCACAATTAAAATGGTGCGCTGAAATCAAATGTTTTACGTGATTTTCGAAAGAGTGTTGACAATATTTCCTTTAGAATTTTGAAATAGGGGTAGAAAATATTTACAGATTGTTTCTAAGTGACGCTCATTTTTTCCAGAACTGTTTAGTGTGAGCTAATGAAAACATAATAACTACATCCGTTTTCTATATTTTCTATTTAATTTCACTGCATCTTTTTACGAGCTTCCTCTGTTATTAAAAAATAGAATTTTAGTAAAAAATGAGCAATAGTTAATTAAAATAAATGACCGAGATGATGACGCCATTCAATTATTGGAAATAGTAAAACTTTATTTAAATTAAAATATTTATCTTGATTTAAACTTTAAAATAACCAACAGAAATTTAAAACATGTGTTAGTTTGAAAAAAGAATTTATTTTATATTCATAATTATTTTTTTTACATTTTTCTTGCCTCTAACCGAATGAAAGGGTCGAAAAGAAATAAGTTATATTTTTTTCTATGTTCTTGAAGATAAAAAAAGTCTGCCAATGCTAAAAAAATTGTAACTAAGCTTAAACTGGTGTGAATATTTATTTTCAGAAAAGAGACGTGAATTAAACATGATTTATCTTTTAGAAAATGATTGATTAAAATCCGAAAAAAATGGGAAGACTTTTTCGACTTTCAGGAATGTAAACAAAAATTTATACTCAAGAAAATTTAAAAAGTCGTGAAATAATAAATGTTTGAAACTTTATTTTCGTTACGCCCTAAATTGAAAGTCATTTCGTTACCCATCTATGCATCTTTCAATTTGAATTTAATGCTTCCGAAGAAAGGGGCAATAATTGGACTGACCTTCTCGATAAAGAGACTAATTTATTTACAGCTTAGTATTTGCTGCGAGAAATAAATAAGCAACCTAGAAAATGCTTTAATTAAAAATTTAGAACCTTAACATATCAGTTAGTACGTGTTTATTTTAATTAAATAGACCGTTACTCTTGCATTTTGTATATGTAGATTCGATTCTTTTTTAAATAAACTCGAAATAGTTGACGAAGAAAATTGAAATTGAGAAATTGGGTTTTTAATAAGAGTGGTTCAAATAAACTTTCTTAATTTTTTTGAATCAGCTAGACTACTTTAGTAGTAAGAATAGGAACCAGTCCTATACTATGTCCAGGATTCAGTCCTATACTCGATCTAGGAATCAGGCCTAAACCTTGTCTAGGAATCAGTCCTAAACTGCGAATATTTGAAATGATGAAATTAGTTACTAGACTGAACCCTGTTTTAATTTACATTAACCCAATTTCAAAAATTCATATTTCTCCGTATTTTTAATGAATCTACGTATCTTGATTTCGAATGTTTAGAATCATTTATGCAGCGCAGTATAAACAGTGGAAATAT
>JAWWLR010000148.1:5618859-5629615 GCA_035041075.1 Acraspis erinacei | reverse complement strand
TTGAAATTTAATTTTTTTCGAAAATTTATCTTTTTGGCTTAAAACTCGAACATTCTGTTTGTTGAAGATTTAAATATTATGTTAAAAATTTCGTTTTTAGTTTAATTTTGTTATTTTTAAATTCATGTATTGGTCTGAAAATTGGTATATTTTCTTTAAAAAGAATTTTTTTAAATTGTTTAAACAAAAATTTAATTATTCCTTTTTCGGTTAAAACTTTCTCATTTTTAGTTTCAAATTTTAACTATATGGTTAAAAATTAATCTTTTTAGTTGGAAAATTGATCTCCTTTGTTGAAAATAATTTTTTTTAATTCATCTTTATTAGTTAAAAATAAAAAATATTTTTAGAAAATTCATGAAATTTTATTACTATTACTATTACTATTTCGGTCGAAAATTAAATTATTTGATTTTTTTCTTTTTTGACTGAACAATTCTTCTTGTTAAGGCTTTATTTTGTCGTTGTTGAAGATTTAACTATTTAATTAACAATTAATTTTTTAGTTTAAAATTTGTTTATTTGGTTGAAAATTCATATAATCTGTTAAAACTTCAACTATTTGGTTGAAAGTTGAACTTTGAAACAAAAATTATTTTCATGATGTTGAATATTTAACTATTTTGTTCAAAATGCATATTTTAGTCTAAACTTCTTTGATTTTTTTTTCATACCTTTTGTTGCAAATTGAACTATTAAGTTAATAACTAATTTTTTTAATTGAAAATTAGTTTGTTTTTTTAACTCAAATATTAACTATTCCATTTTCGATTGAAAATTAATTTTGTTTAGTTGAAAATTCAACTGTTTGTTTAAAAATTATTTATTTTGTTGAAAATTCTTATTTTTTATAAAAAATGTACTTTCTTGGTTGAAAATTCATCTTTTCGGTTGAAATCTCAAATATTTATTAAAAATTGATTTTTATAGTTGAGGATTCATCATTTTAATTGAAAAATAATCTCCGCAATTGGTTTATACGACCTGTGACTGTAAAGAATATTAATTTTAAGTTTGCAAAAGTTTTATTTCAAGTCAACATACATTTATCACTTGATTAACAAATAATGAAAAATGATTTTGATAAACAAGAATTACTCATGAATATTGTGATAGACTTATAAAATCATATCTTTTTTTTGCTATGTATTCTTCATCTTTAATTATCTGCTTCTTCCAAGAAATGATAGTCAAACATTATTATTTGGTGAGCCTTAAATGTTATTGATGAATGAGTTCATAAAAATATTTGTCTTGAACTAAACAAATAACAATTTCTCTAAGATAATTTTTTTCCATTTCACAAAAAACAACTTTGAAAACGAAGAAAATAATTTTAAATCAAAGACTTGTGTTCATTTTTTTTTCTGAGTTTGCACCTCTGATAGTGGCAAGACCTGGGCTAAACGGGACACCAGCTTTTCTCTCAAGTCAAATTGGTTTCAGAAATTTTATTTTTTAAAATTAAAAATTGCTATAAATAATTGGTATTTATCAAGAATATGCGTTCTTGAGAACGTGATAAATGGCCATTAATGTTTCTTTTTCTCCATAAAGAGTGAGCGGTCAAACTGATGCAATAATAATTAAGTGATAATCGGGCTATATCGCGTATTAGGATGGATTACGAAGTGTTCCCAAGATATATGCGATTCAGATGAAAGTACATAAAAAAATTGGTGTGAATTCAAATAAGGCTTGAAGCAAACATGTTCAATGACTAAGGTCAATGCTGCTATCTGGAAGATATATTTAGGTGTGTCAGAGGGCAAGAAATGTGTTTTCCGTATCATCGATTATCGTTTGCCCCTTGCTCATATTTATTTTTTGATTATACTTTGCATCTTCTGAATCAATCAGGATGTTCATAATTTAAGGAAAATTACTTAATTAATATCAACAACAAATTTCCATTCAACACGTGTATTATCTAAGAAATGAAGTTTTCATTTTAATTGTTTAATTTGTTTAATTTTAATTAATAGAATCCACGAAGGAAATTCAACTATTGTTGGTTGAAAATTAATTGTTTTTGTAGAAGATTTTTAATATTTTCTTGAAAATACGTCTTTCTGGTTGAATTCATATGATTTTTGGTTAAAAATTCTATTGCTTGCTTGAAAACTAATTACTTTATTGGAAAAGTCAAGGAATTTGAATTAAATTTTCTGGGGTTGGAAATTCATTTGTTTTGTTCATGAAACTTAATTTTTTAAACTGAAAATTTAATTATTTTATTTCTAGTTGAAAAAGTGTTTTTATTCATTGAAAATTCATATATTTCCTTTAAACTAATGCATTTTATCGAAGAAACTTATTATTTTCTGTTAAAAATTGATATTTTTGATTAAAATTGAATTTCTTTGGTTGGAAATTTTTGTTGTTGTTTTTCAAAATCTGTTTTTTTGTGTGTGGAAAATTAATTTTTTAACTTAAAATTTAATACTTTAATTTTTATTTGAAAATTCATGTACTTTATTCAAAATTCAAAAAATTGGTCAAAGTTCGACTTTTTAGTAGAAAATTAATCTTTTTGGTTGATGATTCATATTAAAGAAAATTGATAAAGAAATTAACAGAGAAAATTAGTCTTCTGTATTAAGAATTTATCTTTTTGATTAAAATTTCATTTCTTTGGTTGAAAATTTATCTTTTTGTTGGAAATTTTATTTCTTTCGTTAAGAACATATCAATTCTGTTGAAACTTTGTTTTGCTTTTTGGGTTGAAAATTCCTTCTTTTTAATATTCTTTTTTTAATTAATAATTTAAATTTTAATCATTTATTTTTCAGTTTCAAATTTTAATTAGCTGAAAAACTAATTGGTTAAAAATTTAACTTTTAGCAGAAAATTAATCTTCGTGGTTGAAGATTCATAAATTTGGTTAAAGATTCAAAATTTTAATATATTTTAATATATCCATATTTCAAGATTTCAACTTTAAATTTGTTAGTATTTGAAAAATTAATTGGTTGTAAATTTGTCTTATTGGTTCAAAAAATTAATCTTCTTTGTTGAGGATTCATAATTTTGGTTCAAGATTCATAATTTTAGTTGAAATTTTTTGTTGTTGAAAATTCGTTTTTTTTCTTGAAAATTCAATTCATTAAAAATTTTAAGATTAAATTTTAATTAGTTGAAAAACTAATTGGTTGAAAAATTAACCTTTCGTAGAAGATTAATCTTCTTAAGTTAAGATTCATAATTTGGGTTATGATTAATTAATTTAGTTGAAAATTGAACTGTTTTGTTGAAAATTCTTTTTTTTTGTTGAACATTTTTTTAAAATTCATTTTCTTTATTCATTTTGATTAAAAATTTGACTTTTTAATAGGAACTTAATCTTTTTTCTTTACATTACGTATTATTTTTTAACTGAAAATGTAAATATTCTATTCTTAGTGAAAGATTCAACTATTTTGTAGAAGATTAGTTTTTTTGGCTTGAATATTCCACATGTTGGTTAAATTTTTTTTCCCTTTTGACTGAAAATTATTTCATGGTTTAAAAATCCATCACTAATTGAAGAATTAACTTTTTTTAAAGAATTCTTTTCCTTTTTGTGCAGAATTGATTTTCTTAACTGGAAATTTGATTTTTGGTTGAGAATTCATAATTTTCTTTTTGCAAATTCAACTACTTGGTTGAAACTTGATCTTTGAAATAACTTAATTTTGTTGTTTTGGAAACTTGAAATATCTTTTTCAAAATTTATTCTTAGACTGACAATTAATTTTTTAACTGAAAATATAATTATTCAATTTTTTATTTTAAATTTCTCTTTCTGAGTTTAAAATTGAAATATTTAGGTAAATATTTAAATATTTCGTTGAAAATTCACTGTTTTGGTTCAAATTTGAACTGCTGAGTTCAAAGTTGAACTCCTTTGTTTAAAATGCATTTTCTTGTTTAAAGATTTATCATTTTCTTTAAAATTCACCTCCTTGGTAGAAAATTATTATTTTTTAACTAATAGATAATTTGAATATCCTATTTTTAGTTCGAAATTCACCTTCTTTAGTTAAAAATTAAACTAATTGCTGAAAATTCATGTTTTTTAAAATTAAAATTCTTCTTTTTTATTAAAATTTTATTATTTGGTTGAACGTTTATTTAATTTCTTAAAAAGTCATCCTTTTTGTTTGAAAATTCAGCAACAATCGAATAGAAAATTGAACTATTTAGTTAAATTTATCTTCATTCTTGATTGAAACATCTTTTTCTGGGTTAAATATTGGCTGCTTTTCTGTAACTGTTTTTTACTTAAAAATTTATTTTTTTGTTAAAAATTCAATTCTTTTGTTTTACAATTTTTCATTTTAGTTCAACAGCTAATCTCCTTTGATAGAAATTGAATATTTTTGCCTAAAAATCCAACTATTTGGGAGAAAGTTGAATTACTTTGTGGAAAATTAATTTACTTTTTGCTGAAGCTTCATCTCTTTGGGTAAAAAGTAAATTATTTTGTTGAATATTATTTTTTTGGAAATTATTCTTCTCTGTTAAAAACTTATCTGTCACTTAAAATTCAACTATTGTTCTGAAAATGTATCATTTTCAGTTTAAAATACAACTATTTAATTGAAATTTTTGTTAGTAAAATGAATCTTTTTTATTTAAAATTTCTCCTAGTGGAAAACTACTTTTTTGAAAGTTTAATATATTTATTTTATGACTGAAAATGCAACTGTTGTATTTTTGGTGTAAAATTGATATTTTCTAGTTTATTTAAAAAAAATTAATCTTCTTATTTGGCAATTCATATTTCTTGGTTAAAAATTCAATTACTTGGTCAAAAGTTGAACAAAATAATCTTTTGTATGATAATATTGTCCTGCAAAAACAAAACATTTTTTTTGTTAAAAATTCGATATAAGTGAATTTATTTATAAAAATTGTTCATAAAAATGATAATTATTTTGAATTAATTAATCGGGATGTTAATAATTGAAGGAAAATTACTTAGTTACTATAAACATTAAATTTCCTGATATTTCCATCCATCACAATGAGATATGAATAATACAATGTACCTAATCTATGAGCAGGGGGAGGTTTCCTGTAAATTTGAAGCCTGTCTATTTAAAAAAAGATAACTTAAATGTCTTATCAGTTTCAGGGACATCTTGTCATATATGATAACAAAATTGATATCCCATAGATTTTGTTAAGTATTTCGGAAAATTTCCTTACTTTTCTGACAATATCATCATTTGATTAGGAGTAATAATTAATTAATTAATTAATTAACACAAATTACATAATTTTTCTTAAATCCCCCCCCCCCCTCTATCCACAAGATAAAGATAATTGAGAAACAAGTGAGTAAATGTGATAAATCCACTTGAGTTAATTTTACAATATATATAAGGTTGTATTGTAGAGTGATATAAATTTACAATTTCTTGTTTAGATATATAATTTTAAAAATAAAATTTTTCATTGTTGTAAAATTATATATTATAAGGGAAATAAAAAAGTGTGTCTGTAAATCCTTTTATTTTTAATCGAAAGTTAATCATAATTCATTATTTTGGTTAATGACAGATTTAAAAAGTTTGTTTAAAAAATTATATTTTTTAGTCGAAAATTCATGTCTTTTTGAATTTTTAGCTTCTTTCATTCATCTCAATTTCATGATTTTAGTTGAAAATTTAACTATTTATTTTAAAAATATTTTTCTCTTAGACAATTAATCTTGTTTGGTTGAAAATTCAACTATTTGGCAAAAAATAATTTTTGTTGTTGAAGATTCATGTGTAGTTGAAAATTAATTGCTTTGGTTGAAAATTCAACTATTTTTTTGAAAATTCTTTCTTTTTTTAAAATTAATTGATTAAATTTAAAATTAAACTATTTCATCTTTAGTTGAGAATTGAGCTTTTTAGTTGAATATTCAACTATTTGGTCAAAAACTAATATATTTTGTTAAAAATTTAACCATTTCTTTCGAAATTCATTTTTTCTGGTTGAAGATTCACCATTTTATTTGAAAATGCAATTCTTTGTTTGAAAATTGAACTATTTTGTTGCCATTTTTGTTGTTGTTTAAATACTAATTTTTTATACGTAAAATTAAACCATTTCATTTTTTGCCTGAAAATCAATTATTTTAGTAAAAATTCATTTCTTTGTTTGAAAATTTAACAATTTTGGCGACAATTGTTGTTTTAAGTTATTGTTTAAGTAAAAAATTAAAATATTTGAGTTTTCGTTGGAAATTGATATTTTTAGTTAAAAATTCGACTTTTTTGTGGGAAATAAATCTTCTTGGCCCAAAATCTTTGGTCTCTTGATTGAAAATTTGACTATTTTTGTTAAAAATTCATTTGTTTTTTAATGAAAATAAATATTTTTTTAACAGAGAATGTAACTATCCAATTTCTGGTGGAAAATTTAACTTTTCTTAAAAAATGAGTTATTCTTTTTTTTTTTGAAGAAAAATAACCTTCATAGTTCAAAATTAATTTTCTTCGGGCGGTTTCATCATTTTAGTTTAAAGTTCTTTGCTTTAATTGGAAATTTAACAATTTTGTAAAATTTTTTTTTTAGAAATAATTTTTTCAACTTAAGCTTAAACTATAGCATTTTTGGTTAGAAAATTGTCTTTTTGCTTGAATATTAAACTATTTGGTTAAAAATTCGACTTTATGAGTGGAAAATAAATTTGCTTCTTCGAAAAGTAATTTCCTTTTTGTTGAAAATTAATTTTTTTAAACTGAAAATTCAACTATTCCTCTCTTGAAAATTGGTCTTTTATAGTTGAAAGTTCAACTATTTCGTTGAATATTCATAAATTTTGTAAGAAATTTTTTCTGTTTCGTAGAAAATTAATTTTCTTGGTTTAATTTTTCTTTTGAAAATTCATAAATCATTCCTTGAATTATTATTAATGATTTGATCATATTTTTTTTCTTTAAAAAATGTTTCTGATTTAATTCGATATGTGAGATTTGATAAGAAGGGTAGAGAGACACTTGAAGTAATTTTAATTAATAACGCAAAAATATCATTTCTATTCTGAAAGGTCATAAAAGTTAAGGATTATCATTATCTCTGCTAACCGAACAGAAGGTCACTCAGTTAAGAAAAGAAATATTTTTTTCTCCTCATTAATTTTTATTAAGCATAGATAGCTAACTTACGTTAATTTTCCCCCCAAATATATATAAATGATCTCATCAAACAATTTAATTAATTAATATAAATTATAATTAAAAATTGCACTCTTAAAATATTTCATTCTGCTAAATCTATTCATAGAAAATGTTGGAAAAGTATTTTCAATTTTTTATTCTCGTTTGTTTAATGACTCATTACGAGGAACATAAAGATATTTTTTAAAGCTTTC
Source organism: Acraspis erinacei (assembly GCA_035041075.1). Lineage (NCBI taxonomy): Eukaryota > Metazoa > Arthropoda > Insecta > Hymenoptera > Cynipidae > Acraspis > Acraspis erinacei. The sequence goes on along the minus strand of JAWWLR010000148.1, from coordinate 5,622,264 downwards.
CTCAATATGCAAGTACAAATCTGTTTGATTTCCACGCAACTTTTATGGCCCGTCTCGACAGCTAATAGTAATTTTTTATATGTTTTTTATATATTTTTTTAATTTTTTTCTATTTTTTCTATTCTCCTGCTTTTCCCCTTTTCCTCTATTTATTTATTCAATTTCAACTAAATGCAAATTACAATTCCGGGTTTCAAAACCGGACTCGTGCATCTCAAATTTTATTTTTAAATCTTATCAATACAAAATTTACTACTTTTTACTTGACGTTTTTCAAACTAAATTATTTGGGATGTAAATAAAACTTTAGAGCTAAAATTATTTTTCGGACGAGGAAGTATCTGAATTTAATTATTATTGATTGTATTATTAAATAGTAATTTATAGAGTCGAAAATAGAAGATAATTTATATTTGAATTTTCAACAGAATACAATGAAATCGTTGATAATTCCGTTGTTTTAAATTGAAGAAAACTGAAAATTCAATTGTTACAAGTTGAAGAAAATAGAAAATAGCAACCTTAGAACACTCAACTGTTGAAAATTACAGAGAAATAAAAATGTTCGATTTCTTGCAATTTTTAAGACTTAAAAATGTAATTGTTTTGAATTGAATAAAACTGAATATTCAGCTGCTGAAAATAGAAAAGAATTGAAAATTACAGAAAATTGAATATTCTGCTATAAAATTCAGTTGTTTTAAATTTGATCAAAAATGTAAATTCAATTTTTGAAGGTTGAATTTTTAAATTGTTGAAAGTTGAATGTTCAATTTCTAAAAAATGAATTTTCAATTGAATCAAAAATTCTTCAAAATTGAATTTCCAATTGTTGAAAAAGAAAGAAAATTGATTTTTGCATTTTTAACTGCTACAAATTCAACTGTTGAAAATGAAAGAAAAATGATAATTGAATTTTCAACAGTTGAAAATTTAATTGTTTTAAATAAAATTAAATTGAACTGTTAAATTAAAATGTTGAATTTTCTTTCATTTTTTAATTCTCTACCATTTTCAACAATTAAATTTTCTACTCGAGGATATTTAAATTTTCTTCAAATTTCAAAAATTGAATTTTCAGTTTTCTACCATTCAAAACAACTGAATTTTCAACAATTGAATTTTGATCAGTTGAAAATTAAATGATAAATTATGATTATGTTTTAACCGTTAAAAATTCAATTTTCTTCAATTTTCAACATTCGAAAATGATTTTTTTTTTAATTTAAAAAATCTAAGAATTCAATCGCTGAAAATTGAATCTATTCTTGAAAATCAAAGAAAATTTAATTTTCAGCTATTGAAAGTAGAAAAAAATTCATAATTGAATCCAACAACTCAATTTTCTTTAATTTGCGACAAATAAGTTTTCAAATGTTAAAAATTTAATTGTTTTAAATGGAATAAACTGAAAATTCAATTTTTGAAAATGGAACAAAATGGAAAAATGAAGAAAATTGACAATTGAATTTTTAACAGATGAAATTTCAATTTTTCAACATTTTAAAGTATTAAAATTAAATATTCAATTGTTGAAAATTGGAGAAAATTTAATTTTCAACTGTTTAAAATATGAAAAATGTATAAAACAATGAAAAAAATTCAACTGTTGAACAGTAAAGAAAATTGAACATAAAAGAAATTGAATATTGTATTTCCAATAGTTGAATTTTCGTCAATTTGCAACTGTTAAATTCAACATAGGAATTTAATAATTAAACATTTGAATCCATAAAACAAAAATTTGATTCTATCTTTCCATTTGGATGCGATAACTTTATATTATTGCATTTTTATAATACACATCCATGTTTAACCAAATTTTTTTCATTTTTTACAGATAAATGTACTACCGGTTGCCATGGAAGTGAGTAATAATATATTATTATAATTATAATTACAATTCCTTTAAGATGATCCCAAAGGGAACCCTTTGCGACTAATAGTTTACGAGAAATTTATTTGTTATTTAAGGGTAACTTATTTTCATGAATTGTAGGCTTCAATGAATTTTCATTGTTATAAAATATCTTCGAATCTAATTTTTCTTGATGGACCTTTAAAGCGGAAGGTAAAAATATTCAAAAATTTGTATTCTAGAATTTGATATTCAAAAATGGTTGAGTAGAGGGGGAGGGCAGTTATTTTTTCACTATGCCATTTTTTATTGTGAATTAAAAAAAAATGTTTTTGAGTACTCTAAACCTTTTTCTTTGAGGATTTACTAAGAAAAATTAATTTTGAGAATTTTTCATAATTAAAAAATTAATTTCTCAAAAACTATTAGTCACAAAGCTTTGTAGTGAGAGCCATGTTAAGGGGATTTTTATGCTCTTAAAATTTTGTCTAAATGCGTGGCCTATTCAAAACTAGCCTTGATTTTTAAAGACGATAACGCCGTTCAGAATATAAATTTGTTTAAACAAATTCTACGTTAAATGAGCTCTATGTAAAGTAATTTGGCCTTATGGGTATTAAATTATCACGTGAGAAAGACAAAAATTTTCTAGCCGGAACTAGAAAAATTAATTTAATAAATTAGTAACATATTTTAAATTTAGCATACTTAACGTTTAATGGTTTAGATGAAACGTAAAATGCTAAAAATTATTTTTGTAAATTATCACATTAATAAATTCATTTTGCTTGCTCCTGCTAAGAGTTGAAAGTCGTACACAAGTGCAAATTGGGATTTCGCGATTTCAGCAGCTGATTTAACGATGAAGGAATATTCAAAAGATATCGAAAGACATATGTTTCTGGTGCGAAATTTTCCGTAGAATACAATTCTGCAATCCAAATTAACAAAAAGATATATTTTGTTATAAAAAAATTGTTTTAAACAAAGCATGTTTTAAAAAAATGATTTTTTCTTTTGAAAAATCGTATTTTTTTGCATTTTAATCAAATTCAACGATACAAACGCGATTTATTAGCAAAAACATCGTTTTTTTAAGAAAAAAATATAAACGTAATATAATTATAATAAGTATTTTTCCCATGCCCCCGAAGTTACTATATTTCCAAAGAGGGAATTTTTTGCTTTCAGAGTGGACAAGTAAGAGTAAATATATTAAATAACAAGAAAATACCATAAAACAGTTTATTTATCATAAAAAGTATATCAATACATAAAAAATACAAGGAAATACTTAGTTCTCGGGAAAACCTTCGCATTCTATGCGGTTTCACAGCTGTGACTTCTTATCCGTGCGTTCTCTCTAATACCACTCAACGCTGCTGGTACGGGCTCATCCATCTCTAAAACTTTGTTTTATTCAAAGCTACTCGAAATTTTATTTTAGTGTATTTGATTGAGATCTCGTTGAAGTTTAAATTATGCTATAAGAAATGAAGACACCAATTCCTTAGATTTTATTTCAGACATCATCTTTTCAATTGGAT
>JAWWLR010000148.1:5588321-5599894 GCA_035041075.1 Acraspis erinacei | reverse complement strand
AATTTTAACCGGTCGCCGGCTAAAAACGACACGGTAAATTGGTCGGATCCCGACTTGAATCACGGTCGGGTAATCCGGTCACAAAGCGGTTAAAAAAATATTCCTTTAGGCGAGATTTTTCAGCGTGGTTTTTTGAGGTTAGAAAGGAGAAATATAAAAATGAATACACTGTAATTTATTTTAAAATAATAATTCTCCACGAACTAGTGGGGTTTTCAAACTAATTACGGAAATAAGGTTGATTTTAATGACGGATCACGATTTTATTCGCGAACTTCGAGGAACCGACTCGACGTGAGTGCAGACGCCAGACTAAGAGGACGCCAGACATGGCGGCAAATTTGAAAGTATAAAAGCTAAAAATTGTCTAAAATTAACAATAAATTAATAAAATTTATATTGCTTTGTAAAAATTGCTAGATTTTGAATGTAACTATTTGGGAAAAATATTTTCTATCCCAAATTAGAATCTTTTACATTCAACCAAATAGTTTAATTTTCTACTAAATTGTTGAATATTCAACTAGAATGATAAATCTACAACAATAAAAATGAAGTTTTTACAAATGAGTTCAATTTTCAACCAAACAATTGATTTTTTAATCATAAAAAATTATTCTAAATGAAAAATAATAGATCATATTTCAGTCAAAATAAATTTTGATTTGAACAAGATGTATTCTAAACTAAATAAATGAATTTTGAACGTGAAAATATCAATTTTCATTTTGAAAATTAATTTTTATCTTAAAGTGGAATAGTTTTGTAGAATATTTTTTCTATTTGGTTTGAAACTTCAACAATGTGGTAGAAAATTAATCTCGTTTGTTGAAAATGCATAATTTTTGTTGAGGATTCAAGTTTTTTGTTAAAGATTCTACATTTTTAGTTTTGATTTTATTTTTCGCTCATTTTACGTTTTTGAAAATTAGTTTTTTAAAGTGAAAATTTAAATACTCCATTTTTGGTTTAAAATTTTGTTGACAGAAAAATATTCCTGACAGGATGATAAGCTGATAAGCGCTATATGCGTATCTGCATCTGTCATCCTGGGCGGAACCACATGTCTGATGATAATATTTGTATTCTACTGATTGAAGCTATTTTTTATTTTTCATTAAATGCATAGCCAAACAAAAATAACCAAATTTAATAACAATACCGGTATAAGGGTCCATGATGAATATTATATAATTTTACACACCAAAAGTTGTTGAAGACAATTTTTCATACCTAATTTACATTTTCTTCAAATAATTAGCACCTTTAGTGTTATCTAGAAATATAGATACTTTCGATACGAATTCATTAGTACTATATAAATTTATAAATTTATACGTTAACAATGAAATCGTATCGAAATTATTAAAAAAATATAAATATGAAATAAATATAATTTTTTCTAAATCAAAAAGAAAAAAGGAAAGCCTTTTGTGAAAATTGAGTAAAAAATTGTCAGAAAAACTGCCGTAGAGTGGAAAAACGGAGTTTTTTTTAGCAAAAAATTAACCGTATTTTAGTAAAAGATTCAAATTGTTGGTTGAATGTTGAGCTACTTTGTTACTATATCATTCTTTGTAAAAAATTCATCTCTTTAGTTGAAAGTCTAACAATTTTTTTTATTTATTATGTTGGTATTACGTTGTTTACCACATCTTTATAAGTAATTTTCTCTACACTTAAAATTATTTAGTTTTGTTTAAAATTATTATTTTTTGAACTCATTGTTTTATTTCAATATTTATCTTTTTGGTTAAAAATTCGTATTTTTACAGAATTGAACTGTTTTTATTAAAATTAAAATCTTTTGTAGTTTAAATATCAAAATTTCCATTTCTGTTGTGCGAATTCAACTACATAATTATTTTTAAAAATTGTAATTTACTGGTTGAGAATTGATTTATTTTGTTAAAAATCGTCTTTTTGGTGAAAAATTAATGTTTTTGGATAAAACCACAACTTTTTCGTTGAAAATTAACCCTTTTTTTAAAGAGTGACTATTTAGCTGAAAATTCACCTTTTTCATTACCAAATAAATTATTACTTTGAAAATTAAAGTACATTTTTGAAAATTCACCTATGTGGTTGAAAATTACGTTTTTTTTAAATTCCTATTTTTGGATTAAAAATTCAAATTTTTTGTAGAGAATTCGTCTTTTTTGTTTGGTTGAAAATGCTTGCATTTTATTGAATTTTTTTTTTTGTAGAAACATAATCTTCTTGGTTGAAAATTCAAATTTCACATTTTTGGTCGAAACCTTATTTTTCTTAATTGAAAATTGGACTATTTGATTAAAATTTCAATTTTCTTTTTGAAATTTCATCTTTTTATGTGCAAAAGTCTTTTCTAACTCTTTTGCTGAAAATTCTTTTTTTTTGTAGAAAAATGAACGTCAATTGAAAATTGATATTTGCAGGTTAAAAATGAAGCTATTTAATTAAAATTTTAATCGTTTGTTTAAAATTTAATTTTCTTCAAAAATTGAAATATTTTGTCAGTTCTTTTCTGCTGGTAAAAAATTCAACTGTTTTGTTGAAAATGCATCCTTTATGCCAGAAGAATCTTTTTTTTCTTTTCGATTGTAAATAAAAATCTTTTGCTTGGTTAAAGTATAAACTATTATATTTTTTGTTGAGAATTCAACTACTTGGTTAGAAATTTATTAATATTGTTTATACATAAACCAGACCGAGATAAATAACATCAAGGAAATACCTATCACTGGGCTAAGAGAATCTAATAACTTGAAAAAAATGGTTTTCTGAAACAATTCTCTGACTTGAGCATCCGCCTGTCCGATTTGAAATGAATTCACCCTATTAATTTCCAATTGATTAATTTTAATGAATATTATAATTAATATTGAGCAAGAATTCTCTTACAAATGATACATGCGTTCGTGCATTCGCAAAATGATAATAAAGAGTTGACAGAAGAATGAACGTTTTTCCAGGTAGTTGCAAAGAGGGACAAAACGAAATTGCCACAGGTGATGCATTCAGTGTGAAGATTCCCAAGAAGGAAGCTGACGTCATTTTGGTTGTTGAACAGTCCGCTGATAATGAAAAAGTTTTCAAAGAACTCGTTACTCCTTTGATAACAGAATTGAGAACAGAACTTAAGCAACATGGCATGACGTTCGTATATTTTTATAAATTCTGAAAGACATTTCGTTTGAAATGGACACTTGAACTAATTTTCAAATTTTTTTATCAAGTGATGTCCACGTTGGTCTCATTGGGTTCAGCGATAAGATGAAGTGGCCTCAGCACTATACAACTGGTGGTAGTACAAACATTGATGGAGAAGTGAAAAACATCAAGTTTGATAAACTTGACCCAACACTTACATTAGAGGTAATTGTTCAATCTTCCTGGTGTCTTAGCTTTTTTTTAACATTACAAGATTATTATAACATTATTTTCTGAAAATATTCAGGACGCAAAGGAGGGTGACGCAGTGACAAGACTGACCTATGCAACACAACGACTAATTACTGAATTGGGTATATTCAGCTTGACTGATGCTTACGAGGAAGCTATCAGATATCCATTCCGACCTGGTGCAGCCAAAACTATCATCGGAGTCTTTACTTCACCTTGTGAGAAGAGTGCTCTGCCAATTTCGGTAAACTATTAGTGAACACAATTAAAATAATCAGAAGATTTTAATTTTAGAAACGTAAATCATTCATGTAACTGATATCATTTTTTTCAGATTCAGCAACTCAGGCTTTTATTGGGACACAAAGTGTACCGAGATCTTGGTCTCACTTATCACCACATGTTTTTCACGGACAGCGTTCAAGTTTCCGGTAAGCCACAAAAGAATGTTGTCGGTTTTGATTACGATAGCGTTTATACCTTCGCTGATAGTAAGAAGAAACCTTTGGAAGGAAGTACCGATCTGAAGAGCAATTTGGTCCTCACTGACAATGATGTTTGTGCCAACTTTGCTGTGCAGGTGGGTTCACATTTTTTTAGACTTGTATTAGTCATTCGCAGCATTTGATTTGTAAACATTAATTTTCTCGTCTTTCTTTTATAGTCTGGAGGCGCCGCGTTTAGCACGCACAATTTCTTGGATGCTAAACCGAACCAGAAGAAACAGTTCCTTCAGGTGGCTGCGCGTAGAGTAAGCGAAGGACTTGCTGATCTAGAACTCGAGGAGGATTGCGTGTGCAACAAAGAATTCAGCATTCGCAGGCGTGCCTCTTGCAAAATCGTGAATCGCAACGAAAAGGGAGTTCTTGCGGTTAGTACTTTTAAGTACCACCCTTTTCCTCGCACCCCATCCAAGTATTACGTTTTTCCGATCACTCTGTCTTAGAAACGACCTTATTCCCTCCACTTACCCCCAGACAACACCTCTTTCCGTCCATCCTCCCTTGTACCAAATTTTCCCCTCCATCCCTTAAATAACAATTTTTCAATGCACTGAGCATGCACCACGTTTTCCATTACAGCCAGCTCAGAAAGCACCTTTCTACGTCCACTTCATCTACCAGATACCCTCTTCTTCCTTCCACTAACCCCAAAAACCCCATTTTTCCTTCTTTTTTCAAGATACTACCCAACACTTTATACACCTTTTTTCTGACACTTGTCCTTTCAGATAACATCTTCTCTCATCACATACCTAAATTTTAAACAAACTTGGACAACATTTTTTGATCAACCCATTCCCATGTTTTTCCTTTCACCCACCCCAAATAACACTTTTTTACATCCACTTACTCGCTCAGATACCCTATTTTTCCTTAGTCTTACACGAGCCCCAGAAATTACATTTTTTCTTCCATATTATCCATATATCATATATTGCCATATATCACCTTTTTTCTGTCTCCCCCGTTTCCAGATACCATCTTTTCCCCTCCTCCGACTCCACAATATCATGAGTGTCATATTGCCCCATGTGTCATATTACCCCCATGTGTCATATTACCCCATTTGTCATATTACCCCAGGTGTCATATTTTTATTTATTATTTTAAAAGTATACTGAAGGTGGATTTCAGACGGGACTAACACAAACCAGACCTTTTTACATAATCGATTATTTTAACTTTGGCTACTGAACTTAAAGTAGAGAAAAGTAGACTAAAGTAAAGAAAATATAAATTGCCAAAAAGCTAAAATGAAAATATTTTTTTAACATTTTTATTGCACTTTTTCTACTCTAGAAAAAATCAAATTGATTTTTCATGTTTAAAAAAAGCTAATTTTTTTATAAACGCGACTACCAAAAAATGCCTATCCTGATTTTTAAATACTTCTTTATTGTAGACTTCAAAATTTTCTTTTCGAGAAAACATGATAAAAACTATGTACTTTAAATTAGTTATATACCAGAAATTCGTTTCGAAAAAAATTTCGTTTTTACTGTTTTTTTAAATTTCAGTTATTTACTTTTCAATCAATATTCTTTCTAAAGTCACAAAATAAGTTTTTTAAATCTTTCTATAGGAAAATAAAAATGTTTAGTTGATCATATGGGTTTTTGGATTTCAAAATTTTTAAATATTCCTATTTATTTAAAATTGTTTTTTGAACATTGTATATAAATTTTTAATTGAACAAAAATTTATTTTTAATTTTTCATATTTTATAAATGTTTACTAGCAGAAACTGTAAATACAAAAAATTCACATTAATTTTTTAACCATCTTGGACATTTTTTGAATTTTCAAATCCAAAGTCAAACAAAAAATATTAACCAATTTAAAATTTCTTTTTACTTTTTTTCGTATTACAAATAAAAAAAGTGCCTTAATTTTTTAACCAATAGGCCTTGTTTAATTTTATAATCCAAAATTGAAGAGAAAATATTAACAATTCAATTAGTTTCACCATTCTCACTCTGTCCCATTATGTTGATCAAAATTATATTTGTAATCTATCGCGTTATTTACTAAATATTTATATTGTAAAAAACAGTTATTTTATAATTCGCTATCAAGTAAAAACTTGATAGTGAATGATGAAATAACTGTTTTTTCTTAGTTTCTCACACTATAAGTGTTTAATAAACAATCTGTTAGAAAAAACAAAGTATTTTTATTGCTTGTATTTATTGTTCATCTGAAATAGGAAGATTTCAAAAAGTTATTTTTGTTACTTAAAGAAAAAATATTGAACTACATAAGTACAAAAATGGCACTGTACCAAAAAAAAAATGAAAACATTTTTTATCACTGAAATTTTTTTCTCTCACTTACGCCAACAAGAACTTTAGAAAAAAAATTATTTCAAAAGACAAAAAGTTTTTATTTTTGGAAATCCATAAATTCCCAAGGATTTGAATTGAAAATTTTCGTTCGCTCACTAACTTAAACTCAAGCTTTACAAGTAAAACTTCGATTGAACTCTTTTACTTTATTTCAATTGGGTTTTTTTAATTTTCAAATTTTTTTCAAATTTTTATGAAAGTAAGAGAAAAAAATTCAATTAAAATGAATAAAAAAATCAGTTAAATGAAAAAAAAATCCAATTAAAATTTAAAAAATTGCAATTGAAATAAAAACAATTTAATTAAGATCTTTGCGAATCCATAGATTTCCAAAAATTTTGATTGAATTTTTTTATTAGTATCTTAATTGAAAATTTATTTTTCTAACTGGAATCCCAATGCTTTGCATTCAAATGAAAAAAAATTCAATTCAAATCTTTATGAATTTTTTTAATGAATGAAACAAAATTGAGATGAAATGTAAAAATGCAGATAAAATGACCAAAAATTTTTATAAAAATGAAAACAAAAATTCCGTTCAATTTTTTAAGGTCTGGTTTATGTGCGTGAGAGAAAAATAATTTCAATTAAAATATTCTTTGCTCACTCACGTATACCCGACCTTTACACATAAAATCTCGATTGAATTTTTTTCTTTTATTTTAACTGATTTTTTTAAAGGTCTGGTTTCTGTCAGTAAGAGAGAAAATAATTTAAATTAAAATAAATCAAAGAAAATCCAGATTAAATAGAAACAAGTGCAGATAAAATGAAAAAAAATGAATTAAAGTGAAAAAAAATTTCCATTTAATTTTTTTGGGAATTTATAGATTTCCGAAGATTTGAATTGGAATTTTTTTAATGTAAATTAAAATAGTTGTATTTTTTATTGAAATTAATTAAATTATTTTATTTTTTTATTTTATGTGTCCCGGGCGTAAAATCCATCTATAGAAATAAAATATTACTTTATATTAGATGTAATGAAGCTATAATAATAAATAATAATATAATTTTCAGAGGTCCAAAGGATCGAAGTGATGGAAGATAATCTCCAATTACACCTGCTACTTTTAATTAGATACTAGTGTTAATATATTTGCTACTGCGTTACAATATTTTAATAGCACCCAAATTCCAGTAACTCGTGCACTTCTAAACGATCGATTTATTTCAAGAAACTTTCTATAAAACCCGAAATAAACAAATATCAGCATAATGTTATAAAAAAATCTTCAACAAAACTAATTCTTGAAAATGTAAATATATGAATTCTACTTGAGAGTGTAGTGTCCTATACTTGAAACAAAGAAACTTTAATTGCGCACGAGTTGTTCGATTTTGTTAAAAATTATTAAAATATTCCTGTATGATATGACGAAAATAATGCTGCGCAAAAGTCAGAAATGCATGAGTTGACGATTATGTAAGATGTGAATGTTCGAGAAAAAGAGTTGATAATATAACTATTATCATTATTATTATTAATGAGTTGTTTTATTTTATTTCTTACCTTCATCTTATTATTGCGTTCTATGGAAATAAAATTAAAAAAAGCATTTCACAGCCAGCTAGTATATAAATCACAATTAAAAAATAAATTTAAAAAATAAAATAATTAAGTTTGCTATTTGATATTCTCCTTTTCATATATCAGTGATTAACAAATTTTCTAAACAAACTAATTTCATTTTTTAGACCCTTATTATAGAAAAAATTAGAATATCTTAATAATTATATTATGTTCCAGAGTTTAAGATATTTTCAAAAGATTCAAAAATATTTTAAATCTTCAAATTATTTTAAGCAATTTAAAACAAAATATAGATTTTTAGTGATCTAAACAAAGCTTTTTAAAAAATTTGAAAAGTTTCAAGAATATAAAAAATTATTCTTAAGACTCATAGGAAAATTTCAAGTGTTTTTTTATTTCTTTTTTAATTAATTTTAAGAGAAAATTGAAAAATATTTCAAGATAAGGAAAACTGTTCAATATTGCAAGATTAAAAAACTTTCGAAAAAAATTAAATAATTTTAAGAGATATTCAGCAGTTTAAAATGATACAAAAATAATTTTAAGCTTAAAAATATTTCAACAAATTTAAAATCAAATTTAGACTTTCGAAGATTTAAAATATTTTGAATTGTTTCAAGAGAATATAAAATTTGTCTTAAAATTTATAAGAAAATTTTTTATTATTTTTGATTTGAAAAAATTCATTTTAGAGAAAATTAAAAAAAATTTACACTTTCTTTTTCAAATAATTTTGAAAAATTTCCGGAAAGCCAAATTGTTTTGATTCGGAAGATTTCAACATTTTAGGAAAAATTCAAGTCAATTTGAGATATCCTTAGAAGTTTTGAAAAGATAAAATAATAATCTTAAACTTAGAAAGATTTCAGCAAATTTAAACCAAAATTTAGACTTTTGAAGATTTCGAGTTAAAAATTTAGATGCTTTTCAAGGCTTTTGAAAGATTTCAATACAATATAAAAATTTTCTTAAGACTCCTGAGGAAATTTATATTCTTTCTTATTTTGCAAAATTAATTTTAAGAAAAAATTGAAAAATATTTACTTCTTATTTTTCAAATAATTATCGAAAACTGCGTGAAAGCCAAATTGTTTGATTTTGCAAGATTATAAAACTTAAAGAAAAAATCAAGTAAGTTTAAGATATATTTAAAAGCTTTGACAAGATGCAAAAATAATTTTAAACTTAAAAAATATTTAAATCAAATTTAAAAGAAAGTTCAGAATTTTCAAGACTTTCAGCTGCAAATTTAGACGCTTTCTTAGGATTTTGAAAGATTTAAAGACAATATAAAATTTTTCTTAAAATTTCTGAGAAAATTAATAGTGTTTTTAGTTTGAAAGATTAATTTTAAGAGACAATGAAAAAAGATTTAAATCTTATTTTTCAAATAATTTTTGAAAATTTCGGGGAAGCCAATTGTTTAATTTTGCAATTTTTTCACATATCAAATAATTTTCAAAAATTTCGCAAAAGCCAAATTGTTTAATTTTTAAAGATTACAAAATTTAGGAGAAATTCAGGAAAAATTCAAGTAATCTTAAGATATATTTGAAGTTTTGACAAGATACAAAAATAATTTTAAACTTAAAAAGATTTCAACCAAATTTAAATTTAAGTTTAGAGTGTGAAGACTTCCAGATAAAATACTTTTCTTAAGATTACTGAGAAAATTTAAAGTGTTTTTTATTTTTAAAAGGCATTAATTTTAAGAGAAAATATAACAAATTAGTTTGACAATTTTTTTATGTATCAAATAATTATCGAAAATTTCGGGATGCCCGCATTGTTGAATTTAGCAAGATTACAAAATTTTAGAAAAAATTCAAGTAAGTTTAGGATACATTCAGAAATTTGACAAGATAAAAAAATAATTTCAAACTTAAGAACATTTCAACAAATTTGAAACAAACGACTACTGAAGATAAAAAAAACATTTAGATTAACACATTCTTAAGATTTTTGAGAAAATGTAAAGTGTTTTTCATTTAAAAAAATGTATTTTAAGCGAATATTTAGAAAGATTTTTAAATATTTTATATAATTTTCTTATCTAAGGCCCTAAATATATTTTAAACGCACTCGAATTTTTCCTTAAATTTAGAAAATCCTGTAAAATAAAAAAACTTTCTTGGAAATTTTCTAGATCCTTTTTCGACATAAGCTGAAATCTTCAAAAATCTTGCTGAATTTTTCAAAAAACTTAGGAAACTTATGATTATATAGCTTTAAAACGTATCAACTAATAATTAAAAAAAAATAGTAATTTGCAATTTTTATATTGTTTAAAAAATTCTGTTTTCCTCAAATTATAACTTGATTACATTTTTATTCTTTATTCACTGAAAAATATTTATTGATTCAAAATTTAACTAGTTTGTTGAAAATTCATTTTTTTTTTGGTTAAAAATTAATTTTTTAACTTTAAATTCATCTCTTTTATTTAAAATTTGATGAATTTGTTTGAAAAGCAGTATTTATTGGTAGAGAATTTTATCCTTTAGGTTGAAAATTCTAGTTGGAAACTCAACTTTCTGGATAAAAATTTATGTCTTTTTGGGACATTCGTACTGTTTAGCAGAAATTTAATGTTTTTAATTGAAAATTGATCTTTTTAATTGAAGATCCAACTATTTTGTTAAATATTAATTTTTTTTGTTCAAAATTAATCATCTTGGTAGAAAATTTATCTATTTAATTGAAAGTTAAATTTTTTGGTTCAAAATTCATATTTTAGGGTTACAAAATTAAACAGTTTTGTAGAAAATTCCACTTTTTTCGAAAAACTTGAATCTTTTTTGGTTAAAAAATCATTGGTTTAAATTTAAATAAACTATTTTCTTGAAAATCCGTATTTTTAAAATGAAATTTAACTGCTCTTAATTTAATATTAAAAAACTTTTGCTTTAAATATTACGTTTTTCCTTGAGAATTCATCATTTTTTGTTGGAAATTAAATTATTTTTCTCAAAATGATTTGTATTGTAGAAATTTTGATTTGACATATTTTCAATCTTCCATTTTTTTAAATTTTCTAAAGAATCTTAAAAAAATTATATATTTAAATAACCTTCAATTCAAATATTCAAAACGTAAGAAATCTGTAGTTATTCGAAATTTGTATTTTGTAATAAAACATATTTTTAGCGCGCGATTGAAGATGCTAGTGACATAAAAAAGTGAAAGTTCTATTTCCACTCTTATGACATGTACTATCCGCTTTAAAAAATGGAAAGTGACAAATATTCACAAGCGATACGAAAACCAACCGAATATTACAATCAAGTGGTGACAAAAGTTCGTTCCTATAATAACATTAAAAATTGTACAAAATTTTTCATATTGTTAGTGATTTTTTATATTATAGATGATACAAGATAAATGTTGTCATGAAAAACAACAATTTAGATCACATATTGTGTATTCCCAACCTCAATGTTTTGCTCCACATGTCGATGTCACACGTGCAAAATGTGGCTTTGGAAGAGGCGCTTTACCAAAATTGGTAAAAATATTAAAGTGCTATATTTTTTATATTTTAGAGTAGTACAAAAAAGTGGCTGTTTACATTTTCGCAGATGCTGGCAAATATGTATAGCCTAGCCGAGAAAAATCGACCTATTTCTTTTTTATAGAGTCATTTTTCAGCCATAGAGACCATTTTTTGGGGTGATGAACGATTCGTCCTTATATATGTTTCTGACGTTAACCGAGTCTTAGTCGATATATCAGTGATCTACCATACTGATCTTCCTCCTTCTCTATCCCCTCCTCATCTGTCTTTTCATTTATCTCGCAATTCTCGTC
>JAWWLR010000148.1:5474231-5485765 GCA_035041075.1 Acraspis erinacei | reverse complement strand
ATTTGAAATGTTTGAAATCTAGTCTAGTGTACTCTTTTTTAAATCTTTATGAAATATTTGAAATCTTTGTGGAATATTTTGTATTTATTTAAAATCATTAAAATATTTGTGAAATTTTTTTAATGTTTGGAAAAATCTTTCAAACCCTCGAAATCTTTGTGAAATTTTTTGAAATACTTTGAAATATTTCAAATGTTTTTAAATTTGTATGAAATATTTGAAATCTCTGTGAAATCTTCTAAAATTTTGGTAAAACATTTCAAGTTCTTCAAATCTGTTAATTTTTTTGAAATCCTTCTAAAATCTTTCGTTAAACTTTGTTTGTGAAATTTGTTGTGTTCGTTTCAAATCATTGAAATCTTTGAAATTTTTGAAAACTTCTAAAATCTGTACAGTTCTTTGAAGTATTTGTCAAATCTTTAGTATCCATTTAAAATCATTAAAATCCTTGAAATCTTTAAAAAGTTTTTAAAGATGTTTTGAAATATTTGAGAAATGTTCGAAATATTTGCAATATCTTTGAAATCTTTGTGAGATCTTTCGAAATCTTCTAAACAGATTGGAAATCACTTAAAATCTTTAAAATGTTTTGAAATCTTTGAAATATAGTCTAATGTACTCTTTTTGAAATCTTTATGAAATTTTTGAAATCTTTGTGAAATATTTTGTCTTTATTAAAAATTGTTAAAATATCTGAATTTTTTTAAATTTGAGTAAAATCTTTCAAATCCTGGAAATCTTTGTGAAATTTTTTGAAGTATTTGAAATCTGGACTACTGTACCCTTTTAGAAATCTTTGAATTTGAAATCTTTATGAAATTTGTATGAAGTCTGAAATCTCTGTGAAATATTTTGTATTTACTTAAAATCGTTAAAATATTTGAAATCTTTGTGACATTTTTTTAAATCTTGGTAAAATCTTTCAAATCCTGGAAATCTTTGTGAAATTTTTTCAAATATTTTGAAACATTTAAAAAATCTTTAAAGTGCTTTGAAATCTGGTCTACTGTACTCTTTTTGAAATATTTAAATTTTAAATATTTATGCAATTTTTACGAAATCTTTATGGAATATATCTTTACTCTTTATTTGTGAAATCGTTTGAAAATATTTGAATATTTGCAACCTTTGTAAAATATATTGAAATATTTGTGAAATATTTTGTAATCTTCTAAATCTTTTAAAATTGAAATATTTCGAAACCTTTGACATAATTTAAAATCCTTGAAATTTATCGAAAGTTTAAAAATCTTTGTGAAATATTCCAAATCATGGTGAAATCTTTGAAAACTTCTCTACACGCCTTTTTCAAATCCTTGAATCCTTTTCCAGTCTTTGAAAACCGTGGCCTCTTTTTAAAATGTTCAAAATCCTTTTAAATATTATAAAAGTTTTGAAATGTGAACAAAAATTCGAAGAGAATCTTTAGTATTCATTTAAAACCATTAAAATCTTTGAAATCTTTAAAAGCTTTTTTAAAAACTTTTTGAAATATTTGTGAAATGTTTGAAATCTTTGTATAATCTTTGAAATATTTGTGAAATATTTTTAAATCTTCTAAACAGATTTGAAATCGTTTAAAATGTTTAAAATGTTTTGAAATATTTGAAATTTGGTCTACTGTACCCTTTTATAAATCTTTGAATTTGAAATCTTTATGAAATTTTTATGAAATCTTTGTGAAATATTTTGTATTTATTCAAAATCGTTAAAATATTTGAAATCTTTGTGAATTTTTTTTTAAAGATTAGTAAAATCTTTAAATTGTTTTGAAATCTTAGAAATCTGGTCTACTGTACTCTTTTTGAAATATTTGAATTTTAAATCTTTATGAAATTTTTATGAAATCTTTGTGAAATATTTTCTATTCATTTAAAACCATTAAAATATTGTTAATATTTGTAAAATCTTTTGAAATCCTTTAAAATTTTTGTGTAATATTTCAAATCCTTGAAATCTTTGTGAAAATCTTTGAAATATTTTAGTTTTTTTTGTGAAATCTTAAGTATGCATTAAAAGCATTAAAAGCATTATAATCTTTGAAATCTTTAAAAGATTTTTAAAATGTTTTGAAATATTTGTGAAATGTTCGTAATCT
Organism: Acraspis erinacei; assembly: GCA_035041075.1. NCBI lineage: Eukaryota > Metazoa > Arthropoda > Insecta > Hymenoptera > Cynipidae > Acraspis > Acraspis erinacei. The sequence goes on along the minus strand of JAWWLR010000148.1, from coordinate 5,483,667 downwards.
TTGTAAAATCTTTGAAATCTTTGAAAATCTTTATGAAATATTTTTAAATCTTCTAAATAGATTTGAAATCGCTTAAAATCTTTAAAATGTTTTGAAATATTTGAAATCTGGTCTACTGTACCCTTTTATAAATCTTTTAATTTCAAATCTTTATGAAATCTTTGTGAATATTTCGTATTTATTCAAAATCGTTAAAATATTTGAAATCATTGTGAAATTTTTTTAAATTTTGGTAAAATCTTTCAAATCCTGGAAATTATTATGAAATTTTTTTAAATACATTGAAATCTTTTTAAATCTTTAAATTGTTTTGAAATCTTTGAAATCTGGTCTACTGTACTCTTTTTGAAATATTTGAATTTTAAATCTTTATGAAACTTTTAAGAAATCTTTGTGAAATATTTTCTATTTATTTAAAATCATTAAAATATTTTAAATATTTGTAAAATATTTTGAAATCCTTTAAAATTTTTGTATAATCTTTCAAATCCTGGAAATTATTGTGAAATTTTTAAAAATATTTTGAAATCTTTATGAAATCTTTTAAATCTTTGAAGTCTTTGTGAAATATTTCTTTATTTTTTGTTTGTGAAATTTTCAGTATTAATTTAAAATCATTAAAATCTTTGAAATCTTCTAAACAGATTGGAAATCGTTGAAAATCTTTAAAAAGTTTTGAAATGTTTGAAATCTAGTCTAGTGTACTCTTTTTGAAATCTTTATGAAATGTTTGAAATCTTTGTGAAATTTTTTTTAAAATTTGGTCAAATCTTTCAAATACTGGAAATCTTTGTGAAATTTTTTGAAATACTTTGAAATATTTCAAATGTTTTTAAATTTGTATGAAATCTTTGAAATCTTTGTGAAATCTTCTAAAATTTTGGTAAAACTTTTCAAATTCTTCAAATCTGTGAATTTTTTGGAAATCTTTGTGAAATCTTTCTTTGAACTTTGTTTGTGAAATCAGTTGTGTTCGTTTGAAATCATTGAAATCTTTCAAATTGTTGAAAAAGCTTTTAAGATGTTTTGAAATATTTGAGAAATGTTCGAAATCTTTGTAATATCTTTGAAATCTTTTGAAATCTTTTTTAATCTTATAAACAGATTGGAAATCGCTTAAAATCTTTAAAATGTTTTGAAATAGTTGAAATTTTGTCTAGTATACTCTTTTTGAAATCTTTGTGAAATATTTTGTATTTATTAAAAATCGTTAAAATATTTGGAATTTTTTTTTAATTTGAGTAAAATCTTTCAAATCCTGGAAATCTTTGTGAAATTTTTTGAAGTATTTGAAATCTGGTCTACTGTACCCTTTTAGAAATCTTTGAATTTGAAATCTTTATGAAATCTTTGAAATCTTTGTGAAATATTTTGTTTTTATTTAAAATAGTTAAAATAGTTGTGAAATTTGTTTAATTTTGGTAAAATCTTTCAAATCCTGGAAATCATTCTGAAATTTTTTGAAATCTTTTAAAATCTTTAAACTGTTTTGAAATCTTCAAAATCTGGTCTACTGCACTCTTTTTGAAATATTTGAATTTTAAATCTTTATGAAATTTTTATGGAATCAATGTGAAATATTCCTTTACTCTTTGTTTGTGAAATCGTTTGTGTTCATTTGAAATCATTTAAATATTTGCAATCTTTGTAAAATATATTGAAATCATTGTGAAGTATTTTGTAATCTTCTCAAATTTTTCGAAATTGAAATATTTCGAAACCTTTGAAATCTTCTCTACACGCCTTTTTCAAATCCTTGAATCTTTTTCAAGTCTCTGAAATCCGTGGCCTCTTTTTAAAATGTTCAAAATCCTTTTAAATATTATAAAAGCTTTGAAATCTGAACAAAAATTCAAAGAGGATATTGAAAAAGATAGAGATGAGGAGATCGAAAAAAGAAGTGAATTTAGATTGACACAGATAATGGGAAACATTTTCTCTATCTCTTTCTACCATAAAAAATCAAAGTTCTTCAACAAATAAAAAATAGAATATCCATCTTTTTACTTCCATCAAGTTAGTTTTTCCTTCATCTTGAAACGATTGAGAAATAATGCCGGCAAATAAACAATAAATAAATAAATGTATCCTCACCTATAAATTCTGGTGTCAAATCTCTCGATGGAAGTATCTCTCAAACCTTAAAGATCCTGCCGTCCCGCAACATAGACTCGCGCCAGTCCATGATTCCTCGCATGACTCTCATCAAATCCTAAAACTTGGATCCCATGTTGCAAATGATTGCCGTTTATAAATCTCACTTCAGGGCCACTCGCATTACATGCCTTATCGATGTCGTATAACTGTTGAGGATGGGCCGGAAATGAGTTCTGATGTGCCATCGGTGGCGCACTTGACAAATTCTGATGACAGAATAGAGAACCGGAAGCACCGTTGGAACACTGCATGCAAGAAACAACACGCGGTTTGTTCTGCATCAGTGGAACGTTCGGCTGGTGCGCATACTCTTGAGGGAAAAAGTTTTGTGAATTATTTTTCATTGTCTCACTCGGTGGATAGATTGCGATGTAGGGCTTATTATCGTGAAAATAAATGGGCACTCTTCGCTGAACTTGCTGGTTATTTTCCACGGCTACAAACTTAATTGGCTGACTTGTTGGGGGGTGATTTTGGGGATTGGATGATGATTGATTAATTACTGGTTGGCCCAGTGCGCTAGCCAATAAATTAAGATTTCCAACACCATTCATAATATTGAGATCAGATGGCTGCTTGGAAGTTGCAGCGGATGAGAAGAAGGGAGGCAAACAGTTCAGTGGTTGTTGAGGATTTTCGTAAAATTCAATGTTTCTGTGATGATCAATCCTGCTTTCAAAACTCGGAGGATAGTTTTCTGGTTGCTGTCAATTCAAATAGAGAAAATTGCGAAAATTTCAGTTTTTTACGCCAGTATTTTCAAAGTATTAAAAATACGCTTCAGGGTGGCCGTTTTAATCGAAGAAATAAATTCCCGGTCATTTTCCGGTTCTTCCCGATTCGCAAACATTTTTCACGGTCAATGAAATTTAAAAAATCGAATCCTAAAGAGAAAAATTTTTCCATTTGAGGTGTAATAAAAACTGAGCTGCAAATAAAATCACTCAAAACTGAAATCTTGAATTTTGAACTTTTAAAACTGAAATTTAAAAGTTTTTTAATTCAAAATAAAAACGGAAATAAATAACATTTTTTTAACTGAACAATTCTTAAATCATAAAATTCAATTATTTTCATTTTAAATAGTTTAAAAATCCTTGAAAATATTCAACATTTTAATTCAAAATTTTCAGAAATGTAGAAGTTGTTTTAAATTTGTTTAAATTTAAAATTATTTTTGAAACTTTTTTAGAACTTCTAAATATACGTAAAAATTAATTTAATTTTTCCTATTATTTTTACGAAATCCTGCAAGTTTTAGAAGGATTTTTCATTAATTTCGAGAGATATTTAGAAGATCTCCAAGAATTGTGAAAGGCATCAAAACGAATTTGGAAGGTTTTAAGGAATCTTTTTAAAATCAGTATGATAATTTTGAATATTTTAAAAACTCCTAAATATCTCTTAAAATTACTCAATTTTTCTACACTGTCCATTTATAAATTATACATCAAAATTCAACAATTTCACTTACAAATTAAACATTTTTCAAATAAAACAATTAAAATTGTAACGTTCCAAATTTAAAGGCTCTTCGAAATTTTCACGATTCCAGGCTTTCTATGTTAAACAATTCAGTTAAAAAATTTTACTTTAAAATATTTGGTTTCAATTTACTTGTATTAAATGAAGAGTCGAATATTGCTCAATATTCAATAATTAGTCTTTTCTTAATTCAAAAATTTCAAATTTAAGGGGTTAAAAATGGAATATTTTAGTCTGTCAAATCATTTTTCGTTCACTTTTTAATAAAGTATAGATTCATTCTTTTAAAGTCTGTTTTGTTTAGTTATTAAATAAAAAAGGTTTTTATCACAAATTTGCACATCCAACGCTTTTAATTTCTAAGTGTGCAAGTTTTCAAGACAGCATTTTAAATTTGTTTAAATTAAGAATGTAATTTTAAAAATAACAATATAAAATGGAAAATTTGTTAAGCAAAAGATTTTTGAATTACGCATTGTAAAGTAAATAATAGCAAAATTGAAAAAGATATCAAATCAACTGATTATTTAAAAAAAACTGTTGAAATCGATTTTGGATAGATTTTTTTTCGACAAATTTGTAAAATTCCCGTCAAAAATAAATTCACTGTCACTTTCCGGTCTGAAAAAATTCCCGTTCCAGCGGTCACCCTGAAGCTTCAATATTTATTTAAACTATTGTTCTTTAGTAAAAAAATCAACCTTTTTTGGTTGAAAATTTAACTGTTTCGTAAAAAATTTAACAATTTGGTTGAAAATGTTGTCCTTGACTGCAAATTTTGCTTAGTTAAAACATCAACTCTTATAAAAAATTGGTCTTTTTCATTAAATTCCACTGTTTTAAAAAAATTTTAAATATCAAATATTATATTTGTTGTTTAGATCTCATGCTTAAAATTAATTTTTTAAATGAAAATTTAACTATTCCATTTTTGGTTGAAAAAAAAGGCCTTCTTTAGTTCAACATTCGAAAATTTTGCTAAAAAGTTATTTTTTTGTTAAGATACTTATTTCTTTGCTGCAGATTCACCGTTTTAGTTAAAAATTCCTCTGTTTAGATAAAAATTGAACTATTTTGTTCCAAATTTTGTTGTTGTTTTGGTGAAAATAAATTTTTAAACTAAAAATAAAACTACTCGTGTTTTTTTTCGGTTTAAAATTGATTTGTTTAACTGAAAATTCAATTATTTTGTTGAAAATTACTGTAGCTTGATTAAAATTCGTCCTTTTTGATCAAAACTAAATTTTCTTGGTTGAAAATTAATTTTTTTGTGTTGGAAAGTTAAACTAATTTGTAAAAAATTAATTTTCCGTTCGGAATACATCGTTTAAGTTGAAAATTTAACTTTCCCGTAGCAATATTTTTAAATATTTGGTTGCAAATTCGTTTTTTGTTGTTGTTGAAAAATCAACAATATAGTTTAAAATTCATAATTTTTGGAAGAAAAATAATCATTTTCGTTGAAAATGTATCTTTTTTGGCTAAAATTTAAACTACTTGGATAAATATTTATTTATTTATTTATTTACGATTCAATCATTTGAAATAAAAGTTCCTCTCTTTGGTTTAAAATTTAACTGTTTTGCTGACATATTTTTGGTAAGAAAATTAATCCTCTTGATTGAAATATTGAAAAGTCAATTATTTAGACAAAATTTTTTTATTTTGTTGAACATTCTTGTTTCATTCACTTGTATGGTTGAAGACAACTATTTTGTTAAAAATTCTTTTTTTATTCATTTTTTTAACTGAAAATTCCTTTTGTTGTTAGAAATTAATTTTTTTTTGTTGCATGTTTAGCTCTTCCATTTGTGGCTGAAAATGTACTTTTTCAGTTGTAAATTCAATTATTTGGTTGAAAATGCAAGATTTTTAATTGAAATATTAGGAATTTAAAGCATTTTAAATTTTAATTTAGATAATATAGTATGTAAATGAATTTTATTTTAAAGAATTTATTCTCCTATTTTCGTTAAAAATATTATTTGGAAAAAATTCTAATTCATATTTAGAAGAAGGGAATGTAAAAAGAAAAAAACTTTTACAAAATCCCGTTCGAAATCAAAAATCTTTTAAATCTTTTTACATTTTTAGAAATCTTTAACAATTTTTATTTTAAGAAACACCAATTTGTTTCAAAATTTATATTTCTTCAGTTGAAAATTTAAACTTTTGTTTGAAAAAGTATATTTCTCAGATAAATATTTGTGTATTTTATTGAAAATTCGTCTTTTTTGCTAAATAATAATTCTTCTTGGTTGAGAATTAACATTTTTTGGGTGAAAATGTAAATATTTTGTTAAATAATGGTCTTTCTTATTTGAAAATTCGACTATTTGGATAAATGCTCATGTATTTTACAAATCAACTATTTAGCTGAAAATTTGTTGTTCTTATTTATACAAAAATTAATTAATCTAATTAATTAATTTTCTGTTGAAGATTAACCATTTCAGTTGAAAATTCGTATCTTTGGTTGTCAATTTAACTTTATTGTCGAAAATTCGCTTTTTTTGTTAAGAATTAATTTCATTGTTGAAAATTCAAACACTTGGTAAAAAGTTGAGCTAAAATTCAATAAACATTCTTTTTTGTGTGATTCATCATTTTAGTTAAAAATTCACCTCTTTGGTTAAATATTTAACTATTTTGTCAAAAACAGACTTTTTTAAACTGAAAATTGAACTATTCCATTTTTGATTAAAAAAGAACATTTTTTAGTGTTGAAAAAATTAACTATTTGGTAGAGAATTCGTTTTTGCTTTGTAGAAAACTCATATTTTTCGTTGAAAATTAAAGTAATGGGTTAAAGTGGAACCACTTTAAAAAATTCATTTTATGCTTTGAAGGTTGAACTGTTGGCTTGAAAAATAATTTTATTGTTGTAGAAAATTCATTTTTTCTGGTAAAAAATTAGACTATTTGTTTGGAAATTCATTTTTTTCAATAAAAAATGCCTTCCTTGATTAGAAATTATACTAATTGGTTAAAAGTGGAACTGTTTTATTAAGAATTCTTTTTTTTTTTGTCAACAATTTAATTATTTAGTTAAAAATTCGTTTTTTTCGTTGTTGAAAATTAATTTCTTTAACTGAAAATCTAACTGTTCCATTTTTGACTGAAAAATGATATTATTTGGTTAAAAATTAAACTAATTGCTTGGAAGAGTAACACTATGTTAAAATTGTTTAATATTTTTTGGTTGAATTTTATACTGTTTTGTTGCAAATTTGTTTATGTTTTGTAGAAAATTAAATTAATTGGTTGAAAGATTGAACTATTTTGATAAAAATTCATATTTTTTTATGACCCATTTGGTTGAAAATTCGTTTTCTGTGTCGAAAATCAATTTTTTGTTATTAAAAATCAATCTTTTTTGTTAAAAACACATATTTTCCGGTGAAAAAATCAACTGCTTGGTTGAATAATGAACTATGTACTTTATTGATTTTTTTTCGTTTAGAATCTGTTTGATTGAAAATTAGTTTTTTTTTTAAATTTTTTATTCGTTAAAAATAAATCTTTCTCGGTTAAAAATTCAACTACTTTGTTGAACATACATAGCTGTTTTATTTTTGATATAATAAAAAATTTATATTTTTAATATTAACAAAATCAACTATCTGGTACAGAATTTGTTGTTGTTGTAGAAAATTCATATTTTTGGTTAAAAATTAAACTAATTGATTGAATGTTGAACTATTTTATAAATCAATAAAAAAAATCATTTAATTGGTTAAACGTTGAACTCTTTGGTTCAAAATTATTATTTTTTTAATTCATCTTCTTTTTAGAAAATTCATTTTTTTGTTTGAAAATTAAACTATATTTTTGAAAGTAAAAAATTCCTTTTTTCTGCAGAAAATTAATTTTTTTGTTGAAAATTATACTAATTGGTTAAAAGTGGAACTATTTTTCAGAAACTCATTTTTTTTGTTTGTTTAAGATTCAACTATTTGGTTGAAAATTCTTTTTCTTTTTTTTTTTTTGTAGAAAATTCATCTTTTTGGCTCAAAATTAAACTATACTGTTGAAAGTGATTTTTTTTTATATATTGTTAAACTTTAATCTTCTAAGTTGAAAGAGGCATCTTTTTTGGTTAAAAAATCAACTACTTGGTTGAGATTTTAACCAGTTTGATAAAAAAATTTTTGACAATCATTCTTTTAGTTGAAAATTTATTCATTCACTAAAGTGTGTAGTTGGTTAAAAATATAACTACTTGGTTACAAATTAATTTCATTTAACTGAAAATTAAACTTTGTCACCTTTGGCTAAAAATTTATCTTTTTGAGTTGAAAATTTAACTAGATGTATTTAAATTTTCGCTTGTCTAAAAATTGAACTTTTTTGTTGAAAATTCTTCTTTTTTTAGTGGAACATTATTATTTTATTTATTATCATTATTTAACTGAAAACTTAAATAAATATTTCATTTCTCACCAAAAAATGATATCTTTTGGTGTTAAAAAATCAACTATTTAACTAAAAAATCATTTTGTTGTTTCAGACAATTCACCTTTTTTGTTAAAAATTAAACTATAGGGTTGAAAGTGGAACTTCTTTATTAAAATTTCATTTATGGTTTAAAGATTGAACTATTTTATTGAAAATTCGTTTGTTTTTTTTGCAGAAAATCATTCTTTTTAGTGGAAAAATCAACTACTTGGTTAAAAGTATAACGATATTGTTAAAAATTAATTTCTTTGTGTTGAAAATTAATGTTTTGAACTGCAAACTTAGTGTTCCATTTTTAGTCGAAAATTTATATTAGTTAGTGAAATAAAAAATCAGTTCATTGATAGAAAATGCGGGTTTTTTTGTAGATTTTTTTATTTTATTTGATTTTCTAATTATTTAGTGGAAAGTACATCTTTTTAAAAATTCAGTTTTTTCCTGAGGGTTTGGTTTAAAATTAAATTAATTTGTTGAAAGTTGAACCGCTTTTCAGAAATTCATTTTTTGTTCTTTAATATTGAACTATTTGGTTGAAAATTCGTTTTTTAAAAATTTATTTTCTTTATTGAAAATTAAACTAATTCGTTGAAAGTGGTACTATTTTGTTAAAAAAGCACTTTTTTGTTTAAAGATTGAACTATTTGATTGAAAATTCCTTTTTTTTTTGCAAAAAATTATTATTTTTGATTGAAAATTGAATTAATTTGTTGGAAGTGAAACTATTTGATTAAAAATTCACTTTTTTGTTGAAGATTGAACTGTTTGGCTGAAAATTCATGTTTTCTTGTTGTTGAGAAAAATTTTTTTGTTAAAAATTCTATGTTAGTTAGTTAAAAATTCACCTGTTTGATTGAAAAAGTTGAACATTGATATAGTTTATTGAAAATTCACCCTTTTTGATCAAAATCAATTTCCTTGCTTGAAAATTCATTTTTTTTTGTTTTTGTTAAAAGTTTAACTACCTGGTTGAATTTTTAGTTTGAATTTTTTTCTACTGAAAATTTAACTATTGCATGTTTGGTTAAAAATGTATATTTTTTAGTTGAAAATTCTACTAGTTAATTAAAAGCGAAACTGTTTCGTCAGAATTTCTTCTGTTTTAGTTGTTAAAGATTGTACTATTTTGCTGGAAATTGTCTGTTTTTTTGGTATTGAAAGTTAATCTTCTTTGTTGAAAAAAAATCTTTTTGTTCGAAAATTTATCTTAGTTAGTCAAATAAAAAATCAACTATTTGATAGAAAATACGTTTTGTTTTGTAGAAGTTTTTATTTTATTTGAGGTCCTAACCATTTGGTAGAAAGTAGAACTATCTTTTTAAAAATTCAGTTTTTTTTA
>JAWWLR010000148.1:5459125-5474131 GCA_035041075.1 Acraspis erinacei | reverse complement strand
TCTTTTTAAAAATTCAGTTTTTTTACCCTAAGGATTCAACTATTTGGTTGAAAATTCTTTTTCTTTAAATTTAATTTTTGTTGTTGCAAATCAATCTTTTTTAGTTAAAAAATCAATTAGTAGGTTGAAAATTGGACTATTTTCCTAAAAATTGATTTCATTTAACTGAAAATTTAACTATTACATTTTTGGTTAAAAAAGTATCTTTTTAAGTTAAAAATTCAACTGAAATTAACCTTTTTTGTTAATAATTAAAATAAATGGTTGAAAGTGGAACTAATTCGTAATGAATTCGTTTTTTCGTTAAAGATTGAATTGTTTGGTGGAAAATTCGTTTTATTTTTGTAGAACATTCATCTTTTTTTTAGTTGAAAATTATACTAATTGATTTAAAAGTGAAACTGCCTTGTTAGAAAAGAATTTTGTTGTTAAAAATTAATTTTTTCACTGAAAATTTAACTATTGCATTTTTGATTGAAAATTCATATTTTTAGGCTGAAAATTCATTTTTTATTAAAGATTGAACTGTTTAGTTAAGAATTAGTTTTTTCGTTGGAGTAGAAAATTCATATTTTTGTGTAGAAAATTAATCTTTATGGTTGAAAGTGGAATTATGTTGTTTAAAATTCATTTTTTGTTTAAAGATTTAAGTATTTGATTAAAAATTTGCTTTTTTTTGCAGAAAATTAATCATTTTTTATTGAAAATTAAATTCGTTTGAAAGTGGTACTATTTTTTTTAATTCACTTTGTGGAAGATTGAATTGTTTTGTTGAAAATTGCTTTTTTTTCTGAGAAAATTAATCTTTTTTGATCAAAATTAATTTTCGTTTGTTAGTTCAAAATTCATCTCTTGAGTGGATAATTTAACTATTTTCTTAACATTGATTTTTTTCAACTGAAAATTTAACTATTCCATTTTTTGGATAAAAATCTATATTTTTTTAGTTTAAAATTCAACTATTTGATTAAGATTGAAACTGTTTTGTTAGAATTACTCTTTTCTTTTGGTTAAAGATTTAACTATTTTGTTCGAAATTCGTTTGTTTTGTTGTTAAAGGTAAATCTTCTTTGTTGAAAAAACATATTTTTTTAATGAAAAATCAACTACTTGGTTAAAAATAGAATGATTTTGTTAAAAATTAATTTCTTGGGTTGAAAATTAATGTATTAAAATAGAAACTTACTGTTTCATTTTAGTCGAAAATTTATATTAGTTAGTGAAATTAAAATTTTTTTTTCTTTAGAATATTTTATTTACAATTCTAAATACTTGGTGGAAAATGAAACAATCTATTTAAAAATGCAGTCTTTTCCCTAAGGATTTAACTGTTTAGTTAAAAATTTGTTTTCTTCGTAGAAAATTCCTTTTTTAAATTTAAATTTTCTTTGTTGCAAGCAAATATTTTTTGGATGAAAATTCAATTAGTTGATTGAAAATTAAACTATTTTGATAAAAATTCGTTTTCTTTTTAGTTCAAAATAATTTATTTGAACGGAAAACTTGACTATTTCATTTTTGATAGAAAATTTGTATTTTTTAGTGTTAAAAAATCAGCTATTCGGTTGAGAATTCGATTTTTTGTTTTAGAAAATTTATCTTTTTGGTTGAAATCTAAACTGTAGGGTTAAAGGTGGAACTGATTTATTAAAAATTAATTTTTTTATTAAAGATTGAACTGTTCGGTCGAAAATTCGTCTTTTCATCTTTTATGGTTGGAAGAGCAATTATTTTAGAATTAATTTTTTTGGTTAAAAATACAACTATTTGGTTAAAAATCCGTTTTTTAGTGGAAAATTCGTTTTTTGTTGTTAAACATTAATTAAGCCTTGTTGAAAAATAGAGAGAAACTCTGCCTGGAAAAAAAATATTTTTTGGGTGAAAAAAAGTACTTAGTTGAAAGTTGAACTATTTTGATAAAAATTAGTTTTATTTTTAGTTAAATAGAATTTTTGTCAAAATAAAACTTAACTTTTTATTTTAGATCCAAAATTCATCTTTTTGGTTAAAAATTTAACTAATTGGTTCAAAGTGCAATTGATTTAAGAATTAATTTTTTGGTAAAAAATATAACTATTTGGTTAAAAATCCGTTTTATTTGTGGAAAATTCGTTTTTTGTTCTTAAAAATTTAATTTAGATAAAAATTCATTGTTTTTTTTTTTAGTTAAATATAATTTTTTTCAAAATAAAACTTAACTATTTCATTTTTGATACAAAATTGATCTTTTTGATAAAAATGAAACTAATCGATTGAGAGTGGAACTACTTCCATTTTTGGTTAAAAATGTATATTTTTAGTTGAAGATTCAACTAGTTAATTAAAAGTGAAAAAGGTTTTTGTTAGAATTTCTTTTTTCAGTTCAAGATTGAACTATTTTGATGGGAATTCATATTTTAGTTCGAAAATGTATATTTGTTAGTGAAATAAAAAATTAAATATTCGATAATATTACAAAAAACGTTTTTTTTTTAGAATTTTTTCTTTTATTTGAGGTTTTATTTTATTATTCGTTTTTAAAATTTAATTTTTTTTTGTTGCAAATAAACCTTTTTTGGTTCAAAATTGAACTATTTTGATAAGAATGGATTAAATTTAACCATTACATTTTTGGTTGGAAAAGTATATTTTTTAGTTGAAAATTCAACTAAAATTAACCTTTTTTGTTAAAAATTAAAATAAACGGTTCAGATTGGAACTAATTCGTTCAAAATTAATTTTTTCGTTAAAGATTGAATTGTTTGGTGGAAAATTCGTTTTATTTTTGTAGAAAATTCATCTTTTTTTAGTTGAAAATTATACTAATTGGTTTAAAAGTGAAACTGCTTAGTTAGAAATTCATTTTTTTGTTGTTAAAAATTAATTTTATAACTGAAAATGTAACTATTGCATTTTTGATTGAAAATTCATTTTTTATTGAAGATTGAACTGTTTGGTTAAAAATGATTTTTTTAGTTGGTGTAGAAAATTCATATTTACTATTGGTGGAAAGTGGAACTATCTTTTTAAAAAATTTGGTTTTTTTCTCTAAGGATTTAAATATTTGGTTGAAAATTCGTTCTTAAAATTTAGTTTTCTTTGTTAAAAATAAATCTTTTTTTTACATTTTTAGTTGAAAAAGTATCTTTTTTAGTTGAAAATTCAACTAAAATTAACCTTTTCTGTTCAAAATTTAAATAAACGGTTCTGATGGTAACTAATTCGTTAAAAATTAATTTTTTCGTTAAAGCTTGAACTTTTTAATAAAAAATTAATTTTCTTTTTGTAGAAAACATCCTGTTTTAGTTGAAAATTATACTAATTGGTTTAAAATTGCACTATTTGATAGAAAATACGTTGCTTTTTATTTAGAATTTTTTATTTTATTTGAGCTTCTAACTTCTAACTTTTGGTGGAAAGTGGAACTATCTTTTTAAAAGATTTGTGTTTTTTTCTGTAAGGATTTAAATTTTTTGTTGAAAATTCGTTTTTTTAAATTTAATTTTCTTTGTTGCAAATAAATCTTTTTTTTTTACATTTTTGGTTGGAAAAGTATCTTTTTCAGTTGAAAATTCAACTAAAATGAACATTATCTATTAAAAATTAAAATAAATGGTTGAAAGTGGAACAAATTCGTTAAAAATTAATTTTTTCGTTAAAGCTTGAACTCTTTGATAAAAAATTAATTTTCTTTTTGTAGAAAACATATTTTTTTAGTTGAAAATTCATATTTTTTTGTTAAAAATTCATCTATTTTGTCATAAATTTGATCCTGTTCAACTTACCGGCTGCAATAAGATCACCCGACAGTCACCAGGCCCTTGCTGATGAATATCTTGAATATTCCTGTTCTGAATTCCAACTTGCTCCTCATTGCCCACTTGTTGCTTGAAAATGCTCGAGTGCTTTTTCCGTTGAGGCCTAGAATCCTGTTGTTGTTGTTGTTGTTGGACCGCGGCGGTTGATCTTTCTGGATTAACAAACCTATTGGTCTCAGCATGCGTTGGTTGTAGCGCTTGAAAATTATGAGAAAAATGATGCGGCGCTACATGCTGAAACAAATCCTCAAATCTTAAAACATGTTTCCTCGTCTCTTCAGCTTTTCCAGTTGAATACAGCCTGCCGGGCGAGCGCGCTATCCTCGACTGGACTTGGCGGCTTTTAGCTGCCATAAAGTTCAACTTGGAATTCAAAAGATGTGACGATCTATCATCGCGCGCCACTTTCTTCGCACTCGGCGTCTTCAGGAACTTTATCGAGCCCTCGGATTCGGTCTGACTCAAATTGATTGGCGACTCATCCGGGACGTCGTGGAACGCGTCTTTGAAAATATTTTTCGCAGATTTGTCCGATCGGCGAAGAATGAATGGCGCGTGTTTGGAATCTTGATTATTGCTCTCATGCAGCGCCACACTTTTTTCGCGACGAGTTCGAAAAAGTTCGCACTCTTTTGCCAATTTTTTCGCGGGCTTTGTACTACTTGACAAGAAGTCGTTGAAGAATAATTGTGTGTCTTTTGTCAAATCAAAATTGCTTTTTATTTCGGAAATGAAGCTTGCTTCCGATGATGATCCAATCGATGAGTCTTTTAGCTTTAAAAGCCTTTCTTTTCGAGGGTTTTTAGACTCTTCTTGTGACTTAGGAGCTTCAGTAATTTGATTTAGGTCAACTATGTTTTCCTGGCAATCGTCATATTTTAATTTAAATACAAATAGACGTTTTTCCTTCGGCCCTTTGAGCTGACTTTTCTCCTTGAGATGATTGGCAAATCTCTGGGTTTCGATCGAATCGAGACTGCTGGTCGAAAGTTTGTCAGTTTCTGGGGAGGCAACTTTGTCCCTCAATAATTGTTGTCGATGTGAATCGGAATAGAGGCGCTTCAGTGATAATCTTGTTTTCTTAAGTGGATCTAAAAAAACGAGAAAGTTTACGAATTTTTAAAATGAAAAATATGTAAACTTTCGTGCAGACTTCATAGCCAAAAATTCTCTCAAAACAGGGAAAATTGTGTAATTTTTCACAAAAATAGGAGAATAATTGGGGGATAAATTATTTTTAATAAAATCAATGTAAGTGGTTCGAACTGAAACGCTTTAAATTCTTACGATTTAAAGTCGAAATATGTGGCAACAAAAAATTTCTACATTTCTGATAAAGAAAGAAGAATTTTCAATTCAAAAGGATGATTTTTTTATTTAAAAAAAAAAACAAATTTTCAACAAAGCAGTTAAATCTTTGACCAACACAGATGACTTTTTAACAAAATAGTTCAACTTTCAGCAAAACAGACGATTTTTTCAGAAGACAATTTAATTTTTAAAAAAGAAAGAAAAATTTTTAACTAAGAAAGATGACATTTTTAGCAAAAAGACGAATTTTCTATTAAAAAAGCCCAATTTTTAATAAAGCAGTTAAATCTTTAACTAACAAAGATGACTTTTTAACAAAATAATTCAACTTTCAGTTAAACAGTTCAACCTTTAAACTAAACAAACGAATTTTTCAGAATACAATTTAATGTTTAAAAAAGAAAGAAGAATTTTTAACTTATAAAGATGATATTTCTACCAAAACGACGAATTTTAACTTCAAAAGGACGAATTTTTTATCCTGAGAGACAAACGTTTAAACCTAAAAGATCAATTATCTACGAAAAAGATGAATTTTCAAGAAAACTGTTTAATTTTCCCCCAAAAAGGATGAAATTTCTGCCAAGAAGATTAATTTTAAATTCAAAAGGACGAATTTTTTATTGAAAAAAAAAGAATATTTAACAAAACAGTTAATTTTTCGACCAAAAAAGGTAATTTGTTAAAGAAGATAATACAACTTTCAAATAAATAGTTAAATTTTCAAGCTAAACGGGTGTTCTATCCAAAGTTTAAAAAAAAAATCGTTCAACTTTCAACGAAAAGTTAAATTTTCAACTAAGAAATAGAACTTTTCTACTAAAAAGATGAATTTTCAAAAAAAAAGTTTAATTATCGACCAAAACGGATTACAGTTCCACGAAGAAAATCAATTCTAAATTCACAAGGACGAATTTTCTAGTTAAAAAACCTAATATTTAACAAAACAGTTAAATTTTCGGCCAAAAAAAAAGATAAATTTGAACAAAATAGTACAACTCTCAACAAAATAGTTCAATTTTCAAGCTTAATAGAACAATTTTTCAGACAAATAATTGAATTTTTAATAAAGAATTATTAATTTTCAACTAAGATCAGATTTCTGCCAGAAATATGAATTTTAAATAAAAAAGGACAAACTTTCTATCTATCCATAAAAATGAACGTTTAACAAAAATGCAATAGTTAAATTTTCAGTTAAAAAATTAATTTTTAACAACAAAAAAATGAATTTCTAACAAAGCAGTTTCAGTTTTAAATCAATTAATATAATTTCAAACTAAAAAAGATGAATTTTCTACAAAAATAAAACGAATTTCCCATCAGACAATTCAATCTTTAACGAAAAAATGAATTAATTACGAATTAGTTCCACTTTCAAACATTTATTTTAATTTTTAACAAAAAAGGTTCATTTCAGTTCATTTCAGTTCAGTTCAATTTTCAACCAACTAATTAATTTTTTAACTAAAAAAGATTTATTTGCAAGAACGCCAAATAGTTAGGACCTAAAATAAAATAAAGAATTCTACAAAACAAAACGTATTTTCTATCAAATAGTTGATTTTTATTTGACCAACTAATATAAATTTTCGAACAAAAAGATATTTTTTTTCAACAAAGAAGATTAACTTTTAATACAAAAAAAAACAAATAATTTCCAGCCAAATAGTACAATCTTTAACAATTAAAACAGAAGAAACTCTTACGAAACAGTTTCGTTTTTAATTAACTAGTAGAATTTTCAACTAAAAAATATACTTTTTCAACCAAACAGGTGAATTTTGAACTAACTAACAAAAATTAATTTTTAACACAAAAAAAATAAAAAATTTTCTCAACAACAATAAATGAATTTTCATCCAAACAGTTCAATCCTAAAAAAAGTGAATTTTAAATCAAATTGTTCCACTTCCAACAAATTAATTCAATTTTCAATAAAAAAATTATACTTTTTTGCAAAAAAAAGGAATTTTAAATCAAATAGTTCAATCTTTAAACAAAAAAATGATTGTTTAATAAAGTAGTTCTTCTTTCAATCATACAGTTTAATTTTCAACAAAAAATTATGAAATTCCGACTAGAAAAAAAAGTTAATTTTTAAACAAACAGTTCAATCTTTAATAAAAAATTAATTTTGAACTAAAAAGATCAATTTTCTACAACAAAAAAAAAAACGAATTTTTAACCAAACAGTTCAATCTTCAACAAATAAAGTGAATTTTTAACAAAATAGTACCACTTTTAAGGGATTAGTTTAATTTTAAATAAAACAAGATGAATTTAAAAAAACGAATTTTCAACCAAATAGTTCAATATTTAACAACAACAAAAAATGAATTTCTGAAAAGCGGTTCCACTTTCAACAAATTAATTTAATCTTCAACCAAATAGTTTAAACCTTAGGAAAAAACTGAATTTTTAAAAAGATTCAAAGTTCAAAACATTAATTTTCAACACCAAGAAATTAATTTTTAACAAAATCGTTCTACTTTTAACCAAGTAGTTGATTTTTCAACTAAAAAATAATAATTTTTTGCAAAAAAAAGGAATTTTCAATAAAATAGTTCAATCCTTAAACCATAAATGAACTTTTAATAAAACAGTTCCACTTTCAACCGTATAGTTTAATTTCTAACGAAAAAGATGAACTGTGCATAACAACAAAATTATTTTTTAGTTAAATAGTTGAATAATGTTCAAATAAAAAAAAAGAATAATTTTCAACAAAAAAGTTCAATTTTAAGTTAAATTTTCAATTCAAAAAGATACATTTTTAGCCAAAGGTGACAATGTTTAACTTTCAGTTAAATGAAATTAATTTGTAGCAAAATAGTTCTATTTTGAACCAACTAGACAGTTGAGTGAATGAATAAATTTTCAACTAAAATGATGAATGTCAAAAAAGTTTAATTAAAGTAGTTAAAACTTTCCACCAAGTAGTTGATTTTTTATCCAAAGAAGATGTTTTTTTTCAACGAAGAAGATTAAAGTTTAACAATCTAAAAAAATAATTTCACTTTCAACAATATAGTTTAATTTTGAGCCAAAAAGATCAATTTTCTACAAAAAAAAAGAAAGAAAATCGAATTTTCAACCAAATAGTTGAATCTTAAACAAACAAAAAATGAGTTTCTGAAAAAATTTCCACTTTAAACCAATTAGTATAATTTTCAACAACAACAAAAATTAATTTTCTGCAGAAAAAGGAATTTTTTACCAAATAGTTCAATCTTCAACCAAATAAATAAATTTTTAATAAATTAGTTCCACTTTCAACCATATAGTTTAATTTTCAAACAAAAAATGAATTTTCTAAAAAGAAGATGAATTTAAAAAATAATAATTTTCTGCAACAAAAAAAGCAACTACTTCTGCACCAAATATTTGAATTTGTTAACATTAAAAAATATAAATTTTTCATTATATCAAAAATAAAACAGTTAAGTTATGTTCAACAAAGTAGTTGAATTTTCAACCGAAAAAGATTTATTTTTAACGAATTAAAAAATGTAACATAAAAAAAACGATTTTTCAATCAAACAGATTCTAAACGAAAAAAAATCAATTAAGTATATAGTTCATTATTCAACCAAGAAGTAGATTTTTTCACCGAAGAATATGTGTTTTTAACAAAAAAGATTGATTTTAAATAACAAAAAATGGATTTTCGACGCAGAAAACGAATTTTCAACCAAATGGATCCTCAAAAAAAAACTTGAATTTTTATCAAAATAGTTGAAGCTTTAAATAAATTAGATAAATTTTCGAACAAAAAAGATGACTTTTTAACAAAATAATTGCATTTTGAACCACGAAATTTTATTTCCAATCAAGAAAATGAATTTACAACCGAGAATGATGACTTCTATCAAAATGACGAATAGTAGTAACAGAAAAAACGAATTTTTATAGGCTACCATTGAATTTTAAACAAAAAAGTTTATTATCCATTAAAAACGATTAATTTTCAATCAAAAAAGATTAAATTTATACTAAAAACAGTGAATTTACAACCTAAATATAAGAATGTTCAAGAAAACAGGTCAATTTTCGACAAAAACAGATAATTTTTCAACTAAATAGTTTAATTTTTAAATAAATAGTCCAATTTTCAAGCCAAACAGGCAAATTTTTCAGAAGAAAATTGAATTTTCAAACAAGAAAGATGCTTAAAACAAAAATTTTAATTTTTAACAAAAAAAATTTAGTTTTCAACCAAAAAGGATGACAATTATACTAAGAAGATCAATTTAAAATTCAAAAGGACGACTGTTCTATTAAAAAAAAAGTTAAATTTTCAACCAAAAAGGCTGACTTTTTAACAAAATAGTTTAATTTTTATCAAAAAAATTCCTTTTCAGCCAAGAAAGGTGAATGTTGAGTGATTTTTTTATATAGAAAGAAAAACGCTTAAAATAAAAAGTTAAATTTTTCAACAAAAAAAGATGACTTTTTAACAAATATGTTTAATTTTCGGGCAAAACGGATGACACTTCTACCAAGAAGATTAATGTTAAATTCAAAAGGACGAATTTTCTATTAAAATAAACGAATATTTAACAAAACAGTTAAATTTTCGGCCAAGAAAAAAGCTAATTTTTAACAAAATAATACAACTTTCAACAAAATAGATGAATTTTCAAGCTAAAGAGACGAATTTTTTAGAAAAATAATTAAAGTTTTAACCAAGAATTATAAATTTGGAACAAGGAAAATTGAGATTTCTAACAGAAAGATGAATTTTGAAACCAAAAGGACGATTTTTCTATCCAAAAAGCCGAATGTTCAACAAAGTAATTACATTTTTGATTCACAAATATTATTTTTAACAAAATAGTTCAGCTTAAAAAAACAGTTGAACTTTTGAGCCAATGAATTTTTTTCCATAAAGGCAAACCTTTAAAACAAAAAGTTAAATTTTCAACCAAGAAATACGAATTTTGAACTAAAAAAGATGACATTTCCACCCCAAAAAAATGAATTTTCCATAAAATGATTCAATATTTAACCAAAAAGTTTATTTGCAAACAAGATAACTTTTCTACCACAAAAAGACGAATATTCAACAGAAAATGTTAAATTCTCAACCAAAAATTGACTTTTTAATTAAATGTTTGGGAATTGGCAATAAAATAATTATATCTTCAACAAAATAGTCGTATTTTCAAGACAAAAAGATGAAATTTCTACCATAAATATGAATTTTAATCCTAGAAGGACGAATTTTCTATCAAGAATGACGAATATTTAACAAAACAGTTAAATTTTCTACTAAACAAGAATTAATTTGTCCAAAAATACGAATTTTCGACAAAAATGTTGAATTTTTAACCCAACAAAATGACTTGAATGAAATGGTTCAATTCTTCATCAAATAATTATATTTTTAACAAAAACTTTGAATTTGCAAGCCAAAAAATGACTTGCATTTTAAAAAATGACTTTTCTATCAAAGAAATAAATTTAGAATCCAAAAAGGATGAGTTTTCTATCCAAAAAGACAAATTTACAACCAGAAAATATTAATTTTTAAGAAATGGGTAAATTTTTAACAAAAAAAAAGATGAATTACCAACTAATAACGATGATTTTTTCTACAAAAAAAGAAAACTTTATAATCCAAACGCACAACTTTTAACAAAATAGTTGAATTTTCAAACTAAAGAGACGAATTCTTCAGAAAAATAATTAAATTTTCAACCAAGAGTTATAAATTTTGAAGCAGAAAAAATGAGATTTTTAACAGAAAGATGAATTTTGAATCGACAAGGATGATTTTTTTATCCAACTTGAATTTTCAATTTAAAAAATAAAATTTATACTAAAAACTGTGAGTTTTCAGCCTAATAAGACGAATGTTCAAGAAAACAGATCAATATAATTTTTCGACAAAAAAATACGACTTTTCAAATAAATAGTTCAATTTTCACATAAATAGTCAAATTTTCAAGCCAAAAAGACGAATTTTTCAGAAGAAAATTGAATTTCCAAACAAGAAAGATCAATTTTTAACTAAATAAGATGGCATTACTTTTAAAAAAATAGAATGTTGAATCCAGATCAACGAATTTTTTATCCAGAAAGACCAAAAACAAAAAGTTAAATTTTCCATAAAAAAATATAACGTTTTAAAAAAATAGTTTTAGATTTCAAAAAAAAAAGATGAATGTTAAATCCAAAAGGATGAATTTTTTACCTAGAAAGGTAAAGGTTTAAAACAAAAATTTAAATTCTTAACCAAAAAAGATGAGTTTTGAAAAATGAATTTTCAACCGACAAAGATGACTTTTCAACCAAAATAAAAATGGAATTTTCAAACAAAAAGATGAATTTTTAACTGAATAATATTACATTACTACAAAAAAAGAATTTTGAATCCAGAACTTCGAATTTTTTATTCATAAGGACAAACTTTCAATAAGATATTAAAATTGTTGACCAAAAAAGGTTACTTTTCTTAAAATAATTACATTTCTAACCAAATAGTTGAATTTTCAACCAAAATGGTTAATTTTCACAAAAAAATGAATTTATAATTAAACGGTTGAATTTTTTAAACAAGAAATATAAAATTCCAACAGGAAATATAACATGTCTACGAAAAAAATTAATTTTGAATCTAAAAGGATAAATTTTCTATCAAGAAAGATGAATATTTAACAACAAAATTAAAATTTTGACAAAAAAAACTTTTCAATGTATAATTGACTTCTCAACAAATAAGTAAATTTTTCAACCAAGATGACTTTTGTACAAAAAAAAAAGAATTTCCAATCCAGAAGGATGAATTTCTATCAAAAAAGACTAATATTCAACAAAAAGAGTTAAATTTTCAACCAAAAAATGACTTTTATAAAATGCTTGCGTATTGGCAAAAAAATAATTATATCTTCAAAATAATACTTGAATTTTCAAGCAAAATGAATTACTTTTCTATCAAAAAAATTAAATTTAAAACCAAAAAGGACGAATTTTTTATGTGGAAAGAGGAATATTTAACAAAAAAGTTACATTTTTGACCAACAATTTTTTAAAAATAAAATGGTTAAATTTTTACAACCAAAAACTTTATTTAGAACTAAGATGACTTTTCTGCATCAAAAAAATGAATTTACAATCACAAAAGGATGAACTTTCTGTTAAAAAAGACGAATTTTCAACAAAACTGTTGAATTTTGCAAACAAAAATAACTTTTTGATGAAACGCTTGAATTTTCAATAAATAATTATATCTTCAACCAAACAGTTGAATTTTTAAGCCCACAAAATGAATTTTCTATCGAAAAAATAAATTTTAAATTCAAAAAGGATGAGTTTTCTATTCGAAAAACAAACATTTAACAAAAAACTTGAATTTAAAAACAGAAAAGAATAAGTTTAGAATAATGTTTGAATTTTCAACTAAAAATTTAATTTTTAACAAAGAAAGATGAACTACTAACCATGAGAGATAATTTTTTCTACCAAAAAAGTCCAATTTACCATCCAAAACGACGAATTTTGAAGCAACAAAATTACTTTTTAGTAAAAGAGTTTCTATAAAAAAAAATGAATTTTAAATCCAAAAAGGATGAATTTCCTATCAAGAAAGAGGAATGTTTAACGAAACAGTTAAATTTTCGACCAACAAAGTTTTTTTAATAAAATGGTTAAATTTACAACCAAAAAGTTCAATTTTCAAGGCAAAAAATGAATTGTCTATAATAAAAATTACTTTTATATGAAGAAAATAAATTTTTAAACGAAAAAGGTTGAGTTTTCTATTGAAAAAGACAAACTTTTAACAAAAAAAGTTGAGTTTTCAACCGGAAAAGAATAATTTGAAAAAGTGGTTGAATTTTCAACAAAAATTAAATTTTTAACAAAGAAAGGTGAATTACCAACCAAGAAAGATAATTTTTTACCAAAAAAGAAATTTACGACCAAAAAAGATGAATTTTCAAGAAAGCGGTCGAATTTTCAAACGAAAAAGATTAAACTTCAACCAAAAACAGTTGCATTTTCGACTAAATAGGTTCATTTTGAACCCAAAGACGAATTTTTGAGATAAAAGTTGAATTTCCAATCAAAAAGTTAATTTTTAAACCAATAGTAGTATTTTTTAACAAAATAATTGATTTCTGAACCAAACTACACTTTTCAAACAAGAAGAACTATTTTTTAACCACAAATAATGAGATTTTCTTCTAGGGTTCTTTGTTTTTTAATAGGAATATTTAGTGGAAAGAGTGTAAATTTTGTAAATATATAATATATTATATATAATTATTAATTAATAAGTTATCATTATAATATTTTGAAATAAATAAGCTAATAAAACTTTACCGTTTTCAGAACTCATGAAGGAGTATTCGGATGCAATTTGCTGTGAAACCGTATCGCAAATTTGTTTGCATCTTTCTATCGAGAACGATTTGTTTCTTTCAGGGCTTTCTTGATTTCTTCTTACCAGTTCCCTTCTACGATGATATTCATCATCAACCGTTTTTGGCGTAACTTTTTGTCCAAGCCTACAAATTATTAAATGATAAATATTCTAAAATTATTCAATATATCAAATATATTATATAAGGGGCCGTCTCAAAACATAGAAAATAGGGGTCGATTTTTCACGAAAATAGGGGGAATAAATTCTTTTAAATCAAATTAATGTAAACATCATACTGAATTTTAAATTCCTAAAATTTGAATTCGAAATATATTGCATTTTTAACAAAATAGTCGAATTTTCAAAGAAAAAAGGTTTTATACCAAAAGAGATGAACTTTTAATAAAAAAATACTAATTTTCTCCAGAAAATTAATTAATTTTTAACCAAACCGTTGAATTGAGAACCTAATACTGGAACTTTCAAGAAAAAAAGAGATGAATTTTCAACAAAAAAGTTGAAATTTTAATAAAATAATTAAATTTGCAACCGAAAAAGACCAATTTTTTGGAAAAAAGTAGAATTTTCAAAAGAAAATATTAAAATTTCAAGCAAAAAAGACGAATTTTTAAAAGAACGTTGCATTTTCAATCTAAAAATTTGAATTTTCAAACAAAAAAGTTCATTTTAAACCAGTCGAATTAAAAAAAAAAGTTGAATTTTAACGCCCAAAGGAAGAATTATCTACAAAACTGTCGAATTTTCAAACTGAAAATATAATTTTTAAACCAAAAACTAAATTTTGATACCAAATAGTTAAATTTTCGTAAAAATAGTTTAATTTTTAGCCAAATAGTTGAACTTTGAACTGAAAATATGATTTTTCAAACAAGAAAGTTCATTCTCAATCAAGAATTATCTACCATGAAAGATGAATTTTCCAACGAAAGCCGAATTTTTCAACCAGGCGAATTAACCGAACCAAATAGTCTCAAACCAAATAGTTAAATTATCACTTTGAGAAAATAATTTTTAACCAAAATAATTAATCACTAGAGAAATTTTCATATAAATTAATTCATTGAAAAAAACAACTATCAACAAAAAAGGAGGTAAGTTCTTATCCTAATAGGTCAATTGTAAAAAAATAACTTTTAACAAAAAAAGTTGAATTTTCCACCAAAAGACAAATTTTTTAACCAGTTGAATTCAACGAATTAAAAAAATTTAAACATTTCAATCTTCAAACAACTAGATGAATTTTCAATCTAGAGAAATGAATTTCCAACCAAATACTCACATTTTTTTAATTCAACCACAAAAGAACAATTTTTAACAAAATAGTTGAATCTTTAACTAAAAAGAATAATTTTCAAAAAACAAGAATAATTTTCTAACCAACAATTTATCTAATAATTAATCAAATAATTTAATTTTTAACTTATAAAGAAATTCAAAAAAAAAAAATGGAAAAGAGAAATTTTCATATAAGTTAATTCATTTTTAACAAAACAAAAAAACAATGTT
>JAWWLR010000148.1:5431204-5446876 GCA_035041075.1 Acraspis erinacei | reverse complement strand
AAATTTTCAACCAAAGTGATGAATCTTTGACAAATAAAAATAATTCTCAACCAAAAGTGTAAGATTTGATATTTCCACATAAAAAAATATTTTAATTTTCAGTCAACAACAGTTTAATTGAACAAAAAAATGCAAAATTTAAAAAAAAAATAAATTGTCAACTAAAATAGTTAAATTATCAATCAGATAAATCAATTTTTAACTACAATGTTAAATCTCTAAACAGAAAAAAATTAATTTTTAACCAAATAGTTGAATTTTCAACCCAAAAGTTGAATTTTTTTTACCAAAAAAGACACATTCAAAACAAAACGCATGAATTTTGGATCAAATGTGATCAGTTTTCCACAGAATGTAGAATATTTAAATTCTTAGTTAGAAAAAAACAAACAAATTTTCAACCAAATGAAATAAATTTTTAACGAAATAGTTCAATTTTCAACTAAACACATGTTTTTTCAAACAATATTGAATTTCTTTACAAAAAAATCGAATTCCCACCAAAAATGGAACAGTTAAATGTTCAGTAAAAAAGTAATTTGTAAAGAAAAAAACTTTCATCTAAAATTCTAAATTTTCATGCCAAAAACAAACGAAATGTTAAGAAAATAGTTGATTTTTCACGTAAAATAAATTAATTTTGAACGAAATAGTTCAATTTTTAATCAAACGGATGAATTTTCAAATATTTAAAATGAATTTCGATAAAAAATGTATTTTCCTCCAAAAAAATGGAATAGTTAAATTTTCAGTAAAAAACTTAATTTTCATTCAAAGTGTATAATTTTCAAGCCAAAAACACAATATAAAATAATTTAATAATTTAATAATTAATTAATTAATTAATTTAATAATTTAATAATTTTTAAAAAGAAAAAGACACATATATAACCAAATAAATAAATTTTTAATTATAAAAACGAATTTTAAACTAACCAGTTTAATTTTCAGATCTTCAACCAAAGACATGAATTTTTTACTACAAAGATGTACTTTCTACCAAAAATAGATATTTTCAACAAAATATACGAATTTTCGAATACAAAAGAAAACTTTTCAACCAAAAATAGAATAGTTAAATTCTCAATTTAAAAAAAATAATTAAAAAACAAAGAAACACGAATTTTCTACCAAAGAAATCATTCTCTAACCAAAAATATGAAATTTCAATTTATGAGGTTATTTTTCTACCTAAAAAGACGAATTTTCAACCCAAAAAATTTAATTTTCACATAAAAAAGATAAATTATTAGTAGAAAAATGAATTTTTAACTAAACAGTTAAATTTCAACTCGATTGATGAATTTTCTACAAAGAAAGACAAATTTTATATAAAATATATGAATGCTTATGCAAAAAAGATCAATTTTTATCCAAAAATAGAATAGTTAACTTCTCGATAAAAAAAATAATAATAAAAAAAAAAACATTTTTTACCAAAGAAATTAATTTTTAACAAAAAATCTGAAGCTCGAACTAATAAGATTAAGTATTTTTCTACCTAAAAAAAATAATTATCAACAAAATAATTCAATTTTCACCTAAAAATATAAATCTTTAGTACAAACATGAAATATTATCAAAATAAAATATATTTTGATCTAAATAGTTCAATTTTCAAACAAACAGATGCATTTTTAAGCAAGAAGCTTAAGTTTTTATTAAAAAAGATCAATTTTCCATAAAAAAATGTAATAGTTTAAATTTTCAGAAAGAATTGAATTTGTTGTTGAATTTTTCAATGAAATTTCAGCCAAAAAGTTGCAGTTTTAAAGATAATTTGTAATCAAATAATTAAATTTTCAAAAAAATATGAATTATTTACCACGAAGATTAATATTCTACAGAAAAAGACGAATTTTTAATAAAATAAAGAAATTATCATCTGAAGAATATCTATCTATTGACGAAAAACACGAGTTAAAAAAATAGTTTAATTATCAATCAAAAAGGATGAATTCTCAAGGCAAAACGTAATAATTAAAATTTCAACCAAAAAATATTTTACTTTAAAACTAAAAACCGTTGATTTCATAAAAAAAATAATGACTTTTTAACGGAATTTTTTAATTTTCAACAAAACAATTAAATTCATTTCACCTTCAATTTATCGAAAATTCCTTGCATCTGCCAGGGGTTTCCTGGCATTTACTGACCAGTTTTAAATAAATAAATTTAATTAATAATTAAATAAATAAGATAAAATAAAAGTACATAATATTAAATGAAATTTTCTGCGACAAAAGAAACTTTTTTAACTCCGCTGGGATTCAAGTCCCGGTTTTCGTTTGCCCGACAAAGAAAAAGAAAAATGGTATAAAAGTAATAATTTTTAAAATAAAAATAGCAAATTTACGTACCTCTGTTCACTTCGTTTCCTCTCGCTCCATTTTTAAACAATCCAATAAACTAGAAAACCGAAAGTGTATTTTATGATGTTTCAGGATTTAGGATATTTATTATTAAATTATATAATTTTCCTACCGGATCTGCAAGAAGTTTTGAGCATATTTTCTTCTGTTCTTGTTTTTTTACTTTTTCGATAATCTGAGTGTTTTCTTCCTGTAAAAATGCATAATTTAACGTTTATAATTATTCTAATAAGAACTCTGTTTTTATTCAGAAAATTTTGAATTAAGAGTCTTATTTTTTTATTAAAATTTCAGTAATAGTTAATATGGTTTTTAAGAAATTTCCACAAAAAAGTTAATTTTCAATCAAAAAGGTTAAATTTTCAACCAGAAATTATTTTAATTTGAAATAAAAAACAGTTGAACTCATCCAAAAAATACGAATTTTCTACAAAATAGTTTCTACTGATAAAATTAACTTTTTAAGAACAAAGACACATTTTTAAAGAACTAGTTTTAAAAAAGATTTTAATTTTGAATGAAAAACAGTTGAATACATTGAAAAAAATGCAGAAAAATAGTTAATTCTTCAACCAAAACAAATAAATTTTCTGTAAAAAAAAACGAATTTTCTACCGATTACTTACATTTTCAACCAAGAAAGATGAATTTTGAATAGCAAATTTAATTTTTCATATTTGAACTAAAAGACATTTTTCTTTAGTCAAAAATATTTGAATTTAAAAAAAAAACAAGAATCTTTAAGAAATTAAATGTATCCTCGACCAAAATAGAAATTAATTCTTCGAAATAGTCATTTTAAATTTTCACAGGAATTTTGAGACAATTATTTCCTTGAAATCTTTCAAAAATCTTAAAAAGCCTCAAATTTTTTATTCGAAATCTACAAATATCTACAAAACAGTTGAAGTTTTAACCGAAAAAATTGATATTTCATCAAAAAATATAATTTTCAAGCAAGTAGGAGCCTTTTTAGAGAAAAATCATGAATTAACCTACAATAAATTAATATTTTATATTTCAAAGAAAAAGCTTTTAATTTTAATTGAAAAACTTAAAATGCTTATAAACCATAAATTTTTTTAAAACAAAATAGTTATGTTTTCATCAAAAATTATTATTACCAAAAATATTAATTTTGAACGAGGGTTAAGAAAGTTGATATTTCAACCAGAAAAGATTTCAATTTTAAATACAAAACAGTTAAATTCAACAAAAAAGTGAATTTTTGAGAAAAAAAGAATCTTTAACGAAAAAAATGTGTCTTTAATAAAGTAGTTAAACTTTTAACCAAGTAGTTCCTATAATAACAAAACAAAAAAAATTTTTTAACAATATCAACAAAAAATATAACATCTAGTATTTAAAACGATTTTTTTTTAAATTTGAAACGAAAAACAGTTGAATTCAGTAAAAGAAGATAATTTTTCAATTGAAAGTTTGAAATTTTAAACTAAAAATGATAAATATTTAATTTAAAAAAATTAATTTTCAAAGAAAACTATAATGATTATTAATACTTCAACAAAAAAGATTTTATTTTATAGAAAAGGCAGTCAAATTCAACCAAAACTCAAAAAATTTCACAACAAAAAAAGGATTTTTCAACAAAATAGTAACATTTTCAGCCAGAGTTGAATTTTCAACTAAAATTATAAATATTCAATAAAAAGGAAGACGAATTTTCAACGAAAACTATAATAACTATTATAGTTTTCTTTCAAAATCTATCTTTTTTTAATTAATTATTTATAATTTTAGTTGGGAATTTAGCTCTTTGGTTGAAAATGTAACTACTTTATTGAAAAATTCTCTTTTTTTTGGTTGAAAATTTATTTCGCAACTTTTTTGTTGAAAATTCTTTACTTTTAGTTGAATCTAATTGCCTTTGTTCTAAAATAAAATCTTTTTTGGTTGAAACATTCATAACCAGTTATTAATATTTCAATAAAAAAAAGATTTTCTTTTAAAACAACGGCAATTAAATTCAGAGCAATTTTCAAAATAATAAAAAGGGATTTTTCTACAAAATAGTTCAATTTTCAACCAGAATTTAATTTCAACTAAAATTATAAATATTCAAACATGATAAATTTTCAAAGAAAACTGTAATTTTTATTAATATTTTAACAAAACCGATTTTATTTTAAAGCAGAAGTAGTTAAATTCAACCCAAAAAAGTATTTTTTAACAAAATAGTAACATTTGCAACAAGGAGAGTTGAATTTTCAACTAAAATTATAAATATTTAATTTAAAAAAATGAATTTTCAAAGAAAACTACAATGATTATTAATACTTCAACAAAAAAGATTTTATTTTATAGAAAAGACAGTCAAATTCAACCAAAAAATTTCATTAAAAAAAAAGGATTTTTCAACAAAATAGTAACATTTTCAGCTAGAGTTGAATTTTCAACTAAAGTTAGAAATATTCAATAAAAAAAGAAGACGAATTTTCAACGAAAACTATAATAACTATTATAGTTTTGTTTAAAAATCCATCTTTTTTAAAATTAATTATTTATAATTTTAGTTGAGAATTTCGCTCTTTAGTTGAAAATTTATTTTATAACTTTATTGTGGAAAATTATTGATTTTTAGTTGAATTTAACTGCCTTTGTTCTAAAATAAAATCTTTTTTGGTTGAAACATTAATAACCAGTTATTAATATTTCAATTAAAAAAAAATTTATTTTAAAACGGCAAATAAATTCAAAGCAATTTTTAAAATAATAAAAAGGGATTTTTCTATAGGATAGTTCAATTTTCAACCAGACTTTAATTTCAACTAAAATTATAAATATTCAATCAAACATGATCAATTTTTAAAGAAAACTATAATAGTTATTAATATTTTAACAAAAACGATTTTATTTTAAAGCAAAAGCAGCTAAATTGAACCAAAAATAAAAAATTTTCAACAAAAAAAAGTATTTTTAAACAAAATATTAACAATTTCAAGGAGAGTTGAATTTTCAACTAAAATTATAAATGTTTAATTTAAAAAAAATAATTTTCAAAGAAAACTATAATGATTATTAATACTTCTACAAAAAATTTTATTTGATAGAAAAAACAGTTAAACTCACCTAAAAACCAAAAACTTTGAACAAAAAAAAAAGGTTTTTCAACAAAATAGTAACATTTTCAACCAGTCAAATTTTCAACTAAAATTATAAATATTCAGTATAAAAAAGATGAATTTTCGACGAAAAGTATACTAAATAGTATAGCTTTCTTTGTACTTCCTTTTTTTTAAATTGAATACTTATAATTTTAGTTGAGAAGTTAGCTCTTTGGTTGAAAATGTAACTATTTTCTTTAAAAATCCTCTTTTTTTATTGTTGAAAATTCAAAGCAATTTTCAAAATAATAAAAAGGGATTTTTCTATAAAATAGTTCAATTTTCAACCAGACTTTAATTTCGACAAAAATTATAAATATTCAATCAAAAATGATAAATTTTTAAAGAAAACTAGAATTTTTATTAATATTAAAAAAAAATGATTTTATTTTAAAGCAAAAGCAGTTAAATTCAAACAAAAACAAAACATTTTCAAAAACAAAAAAATGATTTTGAAACAAAATAGTAACATTTACAAGGACTTAAATTTTCAACTAAAATTATAAATATTTAATAAATAAAGATGAATTTTAAAAGAAAACTATAATAGTTATTAATATTTCAACTAAAAAGTTTTTTAGAAGTTTATTTTTTAGCAAAATCAATTAAATTCAACCAAAAACAATTTTTAAGAAAATTTAGAAAATTAATTTTCCACAAAAACAAAAGAACTTTTTCAAAGAATTATTATTTTACTTTAAATTAAAATGATTTTAAAGCAAAAGCAGTTAAATTCAACAAAAAACTAACTTTTCAATAAACAAGTTAGAAAATTTTGTTACCAAAAAGAAGGATTTTTGAACAAAATATTTATATATTTAAAGAGCTGAACTTTCATTTAAAAAAATTAATAGTTTTTAATATTTTAAAGAAAAAGTATTTTATTTGATAGCAAAATCAGTTCAATTCAACCAAAAACGAACAATTTTAAGGAAGTTAGAAAATTAATTTTCAACAAAAACAAACGAACTTTCAACAAAAACGTTACATTTTCAACCAAAGAGCTAGGTTCTCAACTAAAATTATAAATATTCAATTAAAAAAAGATAAATTTTCAAAGAATTATTATTTTATTTAAAATTATTTTAAAGCAAAGGGAGATTAATTCAAACCAAAAAGCTATATTAGTAAATATTTAATAAAAAAGATTAATTCTAAAAGAAAAACATAATAGCTATTATAGTTTTTTCTGAAAATTCATCTTTTTATTATTAAATATTTATAATTTTAGTTGAGATTTTAGATCTAAGGTTGAGAATATAACTATTTTCTTGAAAAATCATTTTCTTTTTGTTAAAAATTCTTGGTTTTTGTTTAATTTAATTACCTTTGTTCTAAAATAAAATTCAAAGCAATTTTCAATGAAAAAAGTGATTTTTCTAGAAAATAGTTATATTTCGAACCAGAGTTTAATTTCAACTAAAATTAGGAATATTCAATAAACAAGATGATTTTTAAAAGAAAACTAACAGTTATAAATATTTCAGAACATTTTTTTCAAAGCAAAAGCATGGAAATTCAACCAAAAACAAAAAATTTTCAACAAAAAAAGGATTTTTAAACAGAATAGTACAACTTTCCAACTAGAGTCGAAATTTCAACTAAAATTGTAAAAATTCAATTAAAAATATTAATATTGCAAGAAAACTTTAATATTGATTAATATTTCAATAAAAAAATTATTTTAAAGCAAAAACAATTAAATTTAATCAAAAACTAAGAGCCTTCAACCAAAATTCTAGAAAATAGTTTAATGTTTCACTGCACTTTTTTATGTCGGACTATAAACTTTTAATTTTAAAATCTGGACCACAGAAAGTGTAGTGCACAGATACAAATTTTGGGCCGCCACTTCGTGAAATTTAAAGAAATATTCATCAGTCAGACTAATAAAGTCGAAACTATTCAAGAGACCACTTACGATCGCTTGTCTCCTCTCAGCGAAATCAGTAAGCGTTTTTCCGAATGGCGTCTTTCGTGCTTTAGTTTTTGCGGGATTCTTCTGCTGAGAAATTTCAGTATATAGTATGATTTTAAATTCGCAGATAGAAAGCATTTCCAATTTTCAGTAAACTTACCATTGCATGCTTACTTGCTACGACTTGCTTTCGAAGATTGTCCAAATCTTTTTTGCGTTTTTTCTTTTTCACACATTTCGGAAATATATCTCGAGCAGACTGGCTTTTATCTCGCGTATCAAAAACATTCGCTGTTTTACCCATTTTGTAATATTAGAAGTACAAAATGCATGCTTGCGTAAGAACCGAAAGGAATTTTAAACTTTTTTGATGCATAAGATCGCATAAACACTTCCTCCTTGAAAAACTTTAAGATTCTAACCTAAAAATGCAGTTCCCCAATCGATAAAAGAAAATCTCTTCACTTGTAAATTCTTCGGAGCTTGATCAACACTTTGTTATCTTCTTTTCCATCGTAAACATTAATTTCTCGATCGTAAATCGAATTTCCAGCTTGGATTAGATTGACCGGACTAAATTATAAGTAAAATTATATCCATCACGATGTATTTATCGTATGAATGGGTGACGTAAGAGCGTGAGACATAAACAAAAAGACAAAAAGTGAAGCGAAAAGGACATGGACTTTAAAAATTTAAGGAGCGGTCATCGCGTAAAAATCTCCAAAGATAATAAAAATCTAGATGCGCATACAGAGGGTCCAGGGACAGTGTGGCAAATTAGTGTAACGATCGCTGATTGGCTCCGCCATTTTTGGTACACTCCCGGTGCATATCTTAGGTATTTTCACTTCAACCATCAGATAACTTCACTTCGTTAAAGCTGAGGGGGAACACAATGGACCAAATGTATAGAACAAAACTTTATTTACGTGATATATTCGTAATGAATAACCATTATAATCATTTTATTGTGCAATTAAATAGTTTTTAACAAATAAAAATTATTTTTCAAATACACTTATATGGAAAAAATTAGTTTGTACGAAAATATTAGCAAAATAGGTAAAAAATGAACTGAATCCCAAGCATTTGGTCCCTTGTTTTCCCCTCAGCAATCACCGAAGTGAATTTAGCTGCTGGTTGAAGTGAAAATACCTAATCGCATTCACCTACCTCTTCTCGACGGGTGAAATAGTCACCCATAGAGTGACCCCCATCCATCACTGGTGATTTCAGAACGGTTAACCCGGGTGGATCCGCCCACTCACCTAGCGCCGCTGAACGGGAAGTTGGCGGGAACTTTTAAATGCGGAAATACGCACTTTATTATTTTTCAGCAGAATTCAAATTTAAATTAATTTTCCGCGGTTGGAAAATTTGAGGTATTAAGCAGGCTATATTTAATAAAAATTATTTAGAATTTATAATATAATCTAATAGAATTATTACTATTTATCTCTTATAGAAGTCAAATCCAAAGATAAATCATTTTAATTTCTTGTAAGTGTAATTTTTGAACACTGGCAAGGTTTTCCTGCAGTTTACCTTTGCCCAAGAAACGAATGCTTCTCTTCTTGTATTTAATATTAACTATACGTATATAATTTCGTATCAGATTGTGGCTGCAGACACAATCTTTTATAAAGTTTTCATTTCAAATTTTATGTTATAACAATTATGTATTATTATTTAAACCCTGATTAATTCCCAAATTTTCCAGTCGCGAAAAATTTAATTTAATTTGAATTCTGCTGAAAAATAATAAAGTGCGTATTTCCACATTTAGAAGTTCCCGCCAACTTCCAATTGGCTACTGAAATAGATAACGCCCCCAGCGTACTGCGCATGCCAGAGATATCCGCGTTCTGAGACCACTGTTGGCAATTGACCGAACGTTTTCGACAGTTTTCGATCATTATCGAGCGAGACTTGATGCGGGAGAAGAGCCAGACTCTTGGCAACCCCGAAAGCGAACCCATTGTTACCTTTTATACTAATACCTGCATTAAATAAAGTTCTTTTTACATTGGGGAAAACCACAATTAGTGTGCGCGCTGTGCGTTTGTTGACGTTTTAAGGTTATCGTATGACAAGTTATCGGACTTTTACTGTATTCTAAATTCATTTTCAAAGTAAATTAGATTCAAAGCCCTCGGTCCTTGATCATCATTTCGCCATCCTTATAGGTCAGAATTGGGATTTAATCAGAAAATTAGATCCAATGCGATTGAATGTGATTACGAATCGAAAATGGCCGACGGAAATTCGATAACTAAGGGCAAGTGACGCTTTCGAATTTTAGTCGTTAAAAATTTGGTTCGGCTTTCTGCGCGTCAGTTAGGCCCAGCGTTGAGAGTATGGCTCTCTATTGTGCAGAGTTTTAATGGTGAAAACTTTGTGAAAGTTCCTTCAAAGTGAATATTAGTGTGTTGAAAGAGTACATTCAAAATGGCTTCCGGAAAATACCTGCAAGATTATACCGAGGATGAACTCAGAGTTATCTTAAACAGCATGAATGAGAGTACGATGGGAACAAAGCAGA
Organism: Acraspis erinacei; assembly: GCA_035041075.1. Lineage (NCBI taxonomy): Eukaryota > Metazoa > Arthropoda > Insecta > Hymenoptera > Cynipidae > Acraspis > Acraspis erinacei. The sequence continues at coordinate 5,436,916 of JAWWLR010000148.1, read as the reverse complement.
GTTAATTGCTCGAATTTATGAAAAATATGTCGGTGGATCTTGGGGATGACTCTGGTGATAGGTCGATGAATTCAGAATCTAACTTGGGTGAAACGGATTTTGAATAGTTGACGACCGAGTGAAGTTCCCTAACGCAAGAGCTGAAAGCAGCTAGAATAGAGATTGAAATATTGAAAAGTGATGCTCTACGCGAAGCAGAAGCAAGGGAGCGTAAATGAACTTTGGCACAGCAGTGGCTAGAATGAGTGGTAGTTACGCCAAAACTCAACATTTCTGCCATGGGCGAGCTGTTGGGTGTATTTTATGGTACGAGTGGATCGCTTAACAGCTGTGAACGACAGGTGAGACTCTTGCAGGATATCTACAAACTGGATGATGATATAGTGAGAACATTAATTTGTTCGAAGCCGAAAGGGAAGGCGTTAACCTCGTTCCACTCCCGAACAGATCATGTCATCAGACAATCTCCAGTTTGAAATTAAAAAGATGTTTTATCAGCGTTCGAACAGAGTACGTTTGCACAAGGAATTCGAAGAAAGAGTTTGGAATATTAGTGTTGAGAAAAGTGATAAGTTTCTAAAAAGTGTAACTAAAGGTGATAAAGCAAACAAATCTGAATCTAAGGACTTAAAAGTGTCGACCTTGTGTAACATTCCAATTTGGATCTTTGGAGGATGCTGTCAGATTGCCCACAAAGAGTGCAGACACGAGCGAAGGAAGTAATCAACATCGATTTTAAGAATGGCAACGAATTCTACAGAAATGGAGACTAATAGCTGATTATTGTCAACGAGGTCTTCAACATAACACTTCTGACGCTGTTGGACAACGGCAGCCAAATAAGCTTCATCATAGAAAAATTGGTAATTTCAACGGCGATTAACGTAAAAGATAATACAAAATCAGATTAATGTGGTATTAATGAATCTTACCAGATAATAATGCGTGATCAGCACCCACGCTGCATGGCGTGAGAGCGCGATGTGTCTGCGGGAATATCGACATAGTGCCTGCACGAATTGCAGATCGTATGTAAATCCCCACTATGCCAGCGCACTATGTGTGCGATGTGCCACATAGCATGTGGCCTTCATCGCGACAAGGTGTTGGAGTAACGTGCGGATTAAAAAAAGCTGTAACACTCATTTATGTCTTCTTTTATGATTCAGCAAGAGGAAAGTAACACTTCAACGTTATTCATCAGATTAAATAATATTCTTGTATATAAAAATCAGTATGGTCAATACATGTAGATTTTTTTCAAAATATGTAAAAAAATAGAGAAGTATCTGGAGCAATTGGGAAACGAAAGCTTTAAGGGGGAGTCGGTGGAAGAGATATGGAAGGACCTAAAAGATAAAGTGAATGGGTGTGTGCAAAAGAAGGTATTTAGAAGGAAGAAAGGAATGGTGAAGCCGTGGCGGGATAGGCAATGTAAAATGATAAAGAGAAAGGTGAATAGGAAGTACAGGAAGTGGAAGGAACGAATTGCGAAAAGGGAGGAGTACGTATAGATGAGAAAGAAGTTTAGGGTAATGTGTAAGAAGAAAGAGCAGGAATAGGAAAAAGAGCTGGAAGAGGAGTTGAGAAATGTCAAGACAGAAGGGGCCGTGTGGAAGATAATTAATTGGTTTAGAAAATGTGGGGTGGGGATAAGTGCGAAGATAGAGAGTGACAAATGGAGGGAATTTTTTAAAAATTCATTTCAGGGATCAGGCACACGGAAGAGAGATGAGGGGATTAGAAGAACCCAGGTTGCTGATCAATCTCTCTAGCAATCACCCCAAATGAGGATCCTCACAAAGTCGTCCTGTGAGGTTCCCCACTTGAGTCCATTAGTATCCAAGGTCTTTTATTTCAGGCGTCATTCACTATACGCATACTCTTTTTATTAACTATTTGCCGCCATACTTTTCTGTCCTGGCATATTTCTCAAGCTTCTTTCACGTCCATGCATTTTTTCATGCAGGCTGTCGTCTTTCTATGGCTTCTTATGTCCTTTCTAGCTAGGGTCTCATTCACACATTCTAATATCTCGTTGCTCACTTTGTCCATTTTATTTTATATATTTTTACTTCTGATAAGGGGGCCTGTTCTATCAATAACCTTCTTACCTTCGTTTATGCGTCTATCTGACTCCTCATCTATCTTCCCGTCCCTTGTAAATAAGCTACCAAGGTATACGAATTTATCAACTTGTTCAATTATCTAATCATTTAATACAATGCTGCATATTGTTTTCTCACTCTTTCCTTCGAACAACATAGGTTTTGTTTTATTTACGTTAATTTTGGGGCCCATGTTATTCATGCTTGCGAACGCTAACCCACGTACCCTTACTGTTTTGAGATCCAAACCTTCTTCGTCAAAAAGAGCCATTCTTAAACACTTGCCCATAAATAATATGAATAGCCATGAAGACATAACCAGTCCCAATCTAACGCCTTGCATAATATCGAACCAGTCACTGAATTTCCCATTTACCCTTACACTCGCCTTGCCACCCATATATATTGTTCTTATAGCTTTTAGGAGCAATCCATTTACTCCGCATTCTTTCAGGACATCCCAAAGTTTACTTCCATCTACCTTGTCGAAAGCTTTTTCTAGCTCAACAAATGCACAGAAAGCTTTTTTTCCCATTCTCAACTTTTTTCTGTGATTTGCCTTAAGCTAAATATTTGATCCGTACATGACCTTCCTGGAATAAACCCACTTTGGACTTCTAATCTCTCTGTAATTATTGAAGTCGCTTTATCTCCCTTTCTTTTGTATATTGGTACGATGATCGCTTTTTTCCAATCATCTGGGACATCTCCTATTCCGATGCATAAATGTATCAGTTCGCACAGTCTATGTGGTATGTACTCGCCACCATGTTTAAGCATTTCAGCGTTAATACTGTCTACACCAGCAGACTTGTCGTTTTTTAAGTTCTTTATTATCTCCCTAACCTCAGTGACACAAACTTTCTCAATGGATTTTTCTAATGCGTCGTGTTTTACATCGCAGTTGTGATGCCCTTTAGCTTCATCTTCCACTAATTCCCTCAAATGTTCTTTCAAAGCTTTTATTATCTCGTCTCTATCTTATAGCATTTTACCTTTACTATTTTTCATGCAATCTCTGTATTTTCACTTCCCTTCAAAATTTTAAAAATCAGTTTTTTGTTTGCTTCAAAGTCGTTTTGTATTTTCTTCTCTTCTTCTGTTCTGATTTTGTCTTTACTTTTTTTATAAATAAATATCTAAACCATTTTAAATTAACAAAAAAACAAGACACAATTTTCAATTTTTTCCGCCTCGAGGCGACTGTTATTAGTGTAGCTTCAGTTTTAGTTGAAGGGCCCGCAGTCTAAACCTGTTAACTGACATTTTTTTCGAAATTAATTTTTTTGTATTTTCTGGAACATTTTTTATATACATTTAATATCCCGTAACCGAAACGGCAAAATTACTTTTATTTTTTTGTAAATGGATTTTCGAAAATCGCGTTTCAGTATCCAGAGCATGGGTCCACAGTCTAAACTTGTTATCTGCTTATGGCGTCTTATGGGAAGTCCGTGCTTTTTCTCAGAACGGCTCAGTTTACTCTTAGAATAGGCCAGTAAGACACATGGCAGTGTGTGTGTGTCCCGTTAAGTGTATATGCGTGTCAAAAGTTTTTTTGTGCCTATTTTCACGTCATCGTTGATGTTTTCGTCTACAGATTGATGTAAAGACGAAGGTGAGCGACATTTTTGCAATAAACTATTTAAAATTTTTGCAAGCGCATCTATGACCGGGTTGCGATTCCACAAATTTTGACATATAAAACTTGCCGGCAGCTTGAAAAACAACGCAGAAACATGCGAACCCGGGAGAAACAATAGAACACCAGCGGTAGAACAATACAAATAACAGGTTTAGACCTCTGGACCCTTTATAGAGAACATATGAATAGCTTCAAATTGTCAAGTTCAATTTTTTCGAATGTTATAAAACTAAGGTGTATTATTTTATCTCTAGTAGATAAACAAAAAATATTTTACAGTTAAAAAAATATTTTACAGTTTAAAAAATATTGAAAATTGAACAAAATTAGACCGCGGACACTTCAGTTGTACTTTAGCGGAAGTAAGTGGATAACGTGTGGTTCTACGTGTAATTGGTGAGTAATATGCATTGAAAGCTCATAGGTGGTCCATGAGACCGCTCGCCCACGGTTGTTTCACAATTTTATATTTCCGTTTCACTTTACTTCAAAGTATTTAAAATGGGTACTCTACAGTTCGGAACGTTGCCTTCTCAGAAAATCTATACCGATTTGAGGTGACAAACGTGAGGACAACCTAACATATAATTTCTTATCTTCTTTCAAATTAAAGGATTTCTTATTAAAAGTACCGATTGCCGGTATAAAAATAACACGGCCTAACAAAAAATTGTTTTTGTCAATAACTTTAGTTTTTATTATTAATTACGTGGTTACATGAAAACGTTAATATGACCTCAAGTTGTCCCTAGGTTGCAAATATTTTTAAAAGGCTATCTACATTTTCTGTGAAAATCGTTTGCTTAACTAACAATTGTTCAAAAACTTGTTATATTCATTTAAATACAACGATTTTTAACTAAAAATACCAATCTTTGGTACAAAAAGCCAACGCAGTCAAAAAATGGCGAAAGATTCTAAATATTGTTCTAATTATATATTCAAGCTTGTACATTTTATTATTTCAAACAAAAACCAATAAATTTAAATCTATTTAATTTAAAAAAAAATACCAATTTCAGGTGAAAAACCAACATAACCAAAGTTTATACAAAAATGTAAATATGTTTCCAAATTTAATGATTTTTATTTAAAATAATTGATTTCCTGATTCCAAAATTGAAAATTCTGTTTAAACTATGACGATTTTTTGTTAAACAATAACAATTTTTGTTGTAAAACGTGATCATAACCTACAAGTATTAAAAAATTATCAACCTTTAAAATCTAGGTCTTTTTTTCAAATGACGAATTCCAGTAAAAAACGCCAATATGACGAAAAATGTGCATTATTGTTAAGAAGTTGTTGAAATCTACTAATTTTTTATTAAAAATACCGATTTCTGTTCTAAAACTGTAGCATATCCTCCAATTGTGATTCATGATAAAAATACTAACTTCCAGTGAAAAACTAACACGACCTAAGATTTTTAGAAATGTTGAGTCTTCTTCAAATATTTATTATTATATTTTAAAATTATATTTTGAATACACAAATTTTTAGAGGAACGGACTGACATAAAATATGTATTATATTTTCAATAATTTATTATAGAATTTTTAAGTTTTAATTTAACCCTTACTTGACACACTTCGGCTCTGTGACATACTTGACACATTGGGGTGCTTTGTACCCCAGCGACAAAAATGTTTATAAAACATAAGTTGTTGATTATTTTAAGTTGTCTATTTTTTTATATGTTCTTAAGAGTATGCTTTTTGAAATTATATAGGTTATATGGCCTGGGGTTGTTTGTACCCCAGTGTGTCCGGTAAGGATTAACCGCGAAAAAGAATTAAAAAACACAACTCCCGTGTGCAAAAAGCTCCGCTAAGACCTCTTAGGACGAGGGCCCCGGGCGTGGCCCAAGTGGATGTTCCACGCGTGGAAATTCTACGAGGGCCCTCGGCAAGGGCCCAGCTGGAATGCCCTCATGGATCAACGATTAAAATTTCTAA
>JAWWLR010000148.1:5400031-5413955 GCA_035041075.1 Acraspis erinacei | reverse complement strand
AAAAAGTTGCGCGCGCGCTACAATCCAGTGCTGTTTCTAGTGGTGCCTTAGTCATGTCAAGTACATATTATTCATTTGTGTTTTATAATTTAGATTAATCATTATTTATGTATATATTGATAATATATTTGATAATTTGGTGACAACAGACTTTACACGGTAAGTTTTAAATATAATTACAAAGTATCGGTAGGGTATAGTTTTTATTGTTTATGAAAAGTCAACAATATTGTCAACGATAATTTTTACTGCAAAAGGAAATTTTTTTATCAGCAGAATAGTATTAATAAATTCGTTTTAATAAAGTACATAATCTGAGTGATACATTCTAAATATCTACTTTCGTTGAAGCGTGTGAATCGATCTGATAACCTTGCGAAGTCCTGATAAAGTGAGGTTATGTTTCACGTCATGCCGAGTAGGTTTAAACTTTTTTACAATTTTTTTTCTCTTTTCATAACATAATCTGTATAACCTAATATTACATAAAGAATTATAAAATCTTAAATATTCGCATCCCTGTTATAAATCATGCAATCTAAGTACACCCCTGAAACGACCGGAAGCGAAGTTTGCGACACGAAGGAGGTTCCCGGTCCCAAGTGTGCGACACGAACGAGGTCCCACTGTACATGAATTTTAAACAAAATGAAAAGGAAGAATTCTCAACAAAAGAGTTGAATTTTCAAACCGAAAATATAATTTTTTAATAAAATAGTTAATTTTCAACCATAAAGTTAAATTTTTTAATAAATGGTTTAATATGTAACCAAATACTTAAATTTGCCATCAGAATAGTTCCATTTTCAATAAAAAATATACATTTTTAACAAACAATAATTACACTTTGACCAAATAGTTTAATTTTTTACAAAACTATCGAAATTTTAACCAAAAATATGAATCTTCATCAAAATTTTAATTTTTAACTAACTAATTATTTTAAGCTAATTTAAACTAATTAACTAACTAACTAACACTAAGTTGTGGAATTTTCAAATAAAAAAGGCGAATTATGTACAAAACTATTGCATTTTTAATCCGAAAATAGAATCTTTCAATAAAATAGTTAATTTCTTACCAAATAGTTAAATTATCGTATAAATAGTTTAATTGATAACGAAATCCAACCAACCAAAAATATCAATTTTCAACAAAAAAGTTTATTTTCAGCCAAATAGTTGAATATTCAACTAAAAAAATGAATATTCAACCACAAAAGTTTGCAGTTCGAAATAAAAAACATTTGCAAATCAAATTAAATTAATCTTGATGGCAACCGCACAATCAGCAGTAGTTACAACTTATGGATCTCGAATCAGGGATCAGAATTCAACATTTATGAACGCCTCCAGTAAGGTGTGGGATACGACCTATAGTGTAGATATTTCTACCTCCCTCTCTAATTTCAAGGGTGCTAAAAAGGTCCAAACCTACCCTAAGGGATTTTCATCATAATTGTTCTTAGATAGAAGAATATCTTCTGGGGAGCAGGTTCTAAGAATCGTTCACTGAGTTCCCCTTGAGAAATTCACAATCTTCCACAGAATCTTGTCGACATGGAAACGAACTCTCCTCCTCCAAAGGTGTCGAACCTATATTTGAAGGCTTGAAAGGTACGGGATGGATTTCCCAGATAAAAGGGTAGACTGAAGAAGATATAGCATTATTGGAGTTCTCGTGGCGTGAATCAGCTAAAAGAACTTACTCTGCACACCGGAAATCCGCGTCTTAATGGGCTATAAAGGATAGAGTTTCAATAAACAATCTAACCTCACGGAACATTGTAAAATATTTAGGAGATGAAATAATTTATTTGATGTTGACCAGGTAAGAATGAATTTAGAAGGCGTTGAATTTTGTTCGTATACTGGTCTAATAGTTTGTTCCATTGTTGTATCTTCTTCCAACCATGTTGTGTGATTAGCTGATATCAATTAGTATTCACCGAGTAAGAATTAATTTAGAAGATGTTGAATTTTGTTGGTATAGTGTTCCATTAATTGTTTTGTTCCATTACTATATCTTCTTCCAACCGCGTTGTATGATTAGCTGATGTTGCTTAGTGTTGATTAGGTAAAACAATGTTAGAAGATGTTCAATTTTGTTGTTTTACTGGTTCACTAGTTGGTTTGCTAAATTGTTATATTTCTTCTGGATCTTCTTGTAACTGCGTCATATGATTAACTGATGTTAATTAGTGTTCACCGGATAAGAATTAATTTAGAAGATGTTGAATTTTATTGGTACACTGGTCCATTGGTTTGTTCCAATGTTGTACCTTCTTCTCGATCTTCTTATAACCGCATCGTATGATTAAATGCTGTTAATTAGTGTTCTCCGGATAAGAATTTGGATGGTACACTGGTTCAATTTATCGGGCTGCACTAAGTTCTCACTCGATAGTAAAGCTGCATCCTCCGCAATCAACAACATTGAATAATCATGGCTAGTCAACGTATCGATTGGGTGGATGAGGCAGACCGTTACAAATCTCGTAAATTTATTTCAAGTGTCCAGACATGTGAAATTGCTATTTCCCTTATTATCGGCATGAATGGTGCATTATCTCACCTTGTTAAGGATAAATTCTGAAACTTTTTAAGATTCTGAAAAGGGGATAATCTTATGGATAGTTTTCGCTTTAAAAATAGACAGTATCTCACATAGAAAATCAGTATGGGGTCTCTCTGAAAACAAAGGACAAAATATGGATCCAAAATAGTCATTGAGATGTTTTATCAAAATTTCGAAATCTATAAGTACAAGAACAGGACTGAGTAATTTGTTTTTCACCGCTATAGGGGAAGTGGGTCCTGCTAGAAGATCAGTAATTGCGGGTTGCGTGCAAGCAGCTTGAAGAAAAGCTGGTATTACCTCAGCTAGGAGTATCCGACCAACAGTTTCTTCATCATATTTTCGGGACGGTCTAACAATACTCGACGTCTTAAAGAAATACAACTGAAAAGGTCACCCATTCAGCTCGAAATTTAAGAACATAATTGGAACCTCCTAAGAACGTGAGTTAGATGTAAAAGTCAAAAGAGGTTATTTCAACGTTTTAAAAACCTTCCTAAGTCTTATTTCCTAAGTCTTCCTAAGTTTGATGTTTGAGGAACGTTATTTGGATAGACTTAGAACCTTTTTGAGCCCTTCTAATGAGGTTCTTTAACGTTTGTGCCCACTGGGCAGAATACTTTTTTCAAGCATTATTTTGAAGAAGTGGACAGATCAGTTGCACCATCGCGAGAAAAGAATTAATATAGGTCAGGATTCTTTTTGACCTCTTTAGAACGTTGTTGTAAAAGATTTATTTTTATTCTATTTATCAAAAAGAACACTCACTTTTCTATATGATGTGTTTATTGTTAGATCTTCCATTCCTTATCCGTTTGTACTCTTTCTGAATAATTTTCAGAAGTATAAATAAATTCCGTAAGCTTGGATTTTCTGTCTCATTGTTTCTTCGAAGCAGGTAGCCTGCATTCTTTGTATTTTAGAAGTCAGAGTGCACTTATTGCACAGCGCGAGCAGAGTACAAACATTACTAAGAGCTCAGACCGAAAGCAAAGGAATGAAATAATCTTTTTTGGCTGAAAACTTTTTTTTTTTAATTCAACTTTTCTGGTAGAAAAATCAAACATTTCTTTAAAAATTAAACTATCTATTTAAAAATTTAACTATTTTGTAAATTATTCGTCTTTTTTACTTGAAGATTTAACAATTTAGTGGAAGATTAAACAATTTGCTAGAAAGTTAAACCATTTAACTGAAAATTAACTTTCTTGATGAAAATTCATACTTTTGTTTCAAAATTGAACTATTTGGGTGGAAAGTTGAATTACTATTTGGTCAAAAATTAAAGTATTCATTTAAAAATGTAACTATTTGGTAGAAAATTAAGTTTATACTTGAAAAATCTTATTTTCTGGTAAAAAATTCAACAGTTTTGGTAAAAACTTAAACCATTTGCTTAAAAATTAAACCCCTTATTTGAAAATTAAACGCTAATTAATTTCATTCAAAATTTGCAAGCAAAAAGATTAATCTTTTATCAAAAAAAGACGAATTTTATTTCATTTAAAAATTTAAGTATTTGGTAGAAAATTAACTTTATACTTTGCTTAAAAATTAAACCCCTTATTTAAAAATTAAACGCTAATTAATTTCATTCAAAATTTGCAAGCAAAAAGATTAATGTTTTATCAAAAAAAGACGAATTTTTAACAAATTACATCATTTTTTAACAAAATAGTTAAATTTTCAACAAACTTGTTCAGTTTTCAAAGTAAAAGAAAGCGTGAATCTTTATTTTTTACCTAGATATGAAAATTTCAATAGTATACATGCATTTTCAACTAAGAAAAACAAATTTTCAACAAAAATGAAATAGTTAAATTTTCAGTTTAATATATTAATAGTTTAAAAAACTTGTTTTCAAGAATATAATTTGATTTTCAGCTAAATTTTTTAAAAATAAAATCAAGAATATTTAACACTTCAACCTAAAAAATGATTTTTTTAACACAGTATTTCAACTTGTAACGAAGCAGTGAAATTTTCAAATATAAAAAACAATAAATTTTCAACAAAATAGTTTTAAAATATTTGGATTACCTATGTTCATAACTTCGAAATTCTGGAGTACTCTGGATTCCAATTGAATTGATTACTCTAGAATATTTGGATTACGCCGCATTACACTTGGATTACTCCAAATTATCTACATTTAAAGTGGATTAATCCCCATCAGATCTGGATTACACTGAATTACAAGTGAATTACTTCAGAACAGATGTGGATTAATCACTTCGGAATACCACAAAATGTCCGAAATAAAGTGGATTACAATGGATTACATTATATTACTCAAAATTAACTGGGTCGCAAGTAAATTGCTATGAATTATTAGTAGATTACTCCAGTTTTCACAGAACTTAGCATAGGATTATTTCGTATTAGAAGTGGATTTATTACTTCGGAATCCTGGGATTGCGTGGGATTACAAGTGGGTTACGTGGATTACCTGAATTGCTCTAAATTTTCTATATTACAAGTGGATTACTTCGTATTACAAGTCAATTGATTACTCCTAAATACTGGGATTACTCGGGATTACAATTAGATTACGTTGGATTACGATTGGATTACTTCGTGTTAGAAATGGATTGATTATACTGAAATACTGGGATTACGCCTGATTATAAGCGGGGTATTTGGATATTAACTGCATTACTCGAAATTATCTGTATTTCAAGTGGATTACTCTGCGGGACAAGTGAATTTCACTCAATAACAAGTGAATGACTTCGCATTAGATTTGGATTAATTGCTGCGGAATACTGTAATTGCGATGGATTGAAAGTGATTTACATGAATTACCTGAATGACTCCAAATTATTTGGATTAAAAGTGGATTAATTCGTATTAGAAGAGAATTGATTATTCTGGAATACTGAGATTACCGGGATTACTATAGATTACAAGTGGATTACTCTAGATTACATGTGTATTACTCTAGAATATTTCTCCGGAATATTGGAAAATCTGCTAAATACAAGTGGATTACACTGTATTAATCCTAAGTATCTGGATTACAATTAAATTACAATTGGATTAGAAGCTCTAAACGTGTATTATCTCGCCTTGGAAGTGGATTGATTACTCTGGAATACTGGAATTGTGCCGCATTATAAGTGTGTTACATGGATTACCCTGCATTATTTCAAACTAACTGTAACACAAGTGAGTTACTTTTAAAAAGTAGATTACAGTGGATTACAAGTTGATTACGTCTTGTTCGATGTGAATTCATTACCCTGAAATACTGGGGTTTCTCTAGATTACAAGTGGACTACTCTAAATTATTTAGCTTACAAGTGAATTGCTGAGAATTACAAGTGGATTACTCCAGAATATTCTCCGGTATATTGGAAAATATGCTAAATACAAGTGAATTACATTGTATTACTTTAAATCATATGTATGACAAGTAAATTCCAACTGGATTACTGTGGATTAAAAGTGAATTTATTACGCTACAATACTATAATTACGTCAGATTACAAGTGAGGTACTGAGATTACCTAAATTACTTCAAATTATATAGATTACAAGTGGAATGCGCTGGATTACAAGAGGATTCCTTTGTATCAGAAGAGGCTTGATTACTCAGGAATACCGATAAATCTTTTAAATACAAGTAGGTTTTCCTGGATTACTCCAAATTATCTGGAGTACAAGTGGATTTAGCTGAATTACAACTGGATTAACTAGATTACAACTAGATTAAGGTAGATCACACGTCGATTAAATCGAATTACAAGTGGATTATTTCGTCTTATTGAATTCCTTCGTATTAAAAGTGGATTGATTACTCCGGAATACTGGTAAATCTACTAAATAAAAGTGGATTACTCAAAATTATTTAGATTACAAGTGGATTATCTTAATCATGCGTGAAGAGCGTTTGATTGCAAGTGGATTAATCTTTGTTTCAAGTGGATTAAAGTTGATTACACGTTAACTTGTGCGGATTACAATTGTATAACGTCGTTTTAGATGTAGATTGATCATTCCGAATACTGGGATGCGCCAGATTTAAATTGGGTTATGTGGATTACCTGAATTACTTCAAATTATATGGATTAATAGTGGTTTATCTAGATTATAAGTGAATTTCTTCTTATTAAAAGTGGATTCATTGCCCCGGAATACTGGTAAATCTTCTAAATATAAGTAGATTACTCAAAATTATTTAGATTACAAGTGGATTATCTGAATCATACGTGATGAATGTTGGATTACAAGTGTATTTATCTGGTTTCCAAGTGGATTAATGTGAATTACAAGTTAACTTCTGTAGATTACAATTGTATAAATTCGTTTTAGATGTGGATTGATCATTCCGAATACTGGGATTGTGCCGGATTTAAAGTGGGTTATGTGGATTACCTGAATTATATCAAAGTATATGGATTAAAAGTGGTTTATCTGGATTACAAGTGAATTTCTTTTTATTAAAAGTGGATTAATTGGCCCGGAATACAGGTAAATCTTCTAAATACAAGTGGATTACTCCAAATGATCTACATTACAGGTGGATTATCTAGATCACAGTCGATAAGACTGATTTAAAAGTGGATTACTGTGCATTACAATGGGATTACTGTGACCATAAAGGGATTAAACTGAATTACAAGTGAATTACTGTGGATTACAAGTGGACTAAAAGTGAGTTATTTCGCGATAGATGTGGATTGATTACTTGTGAATACTGCGAGTGCACTGGATTGCAAGTGGGTTACTTGGATTACCTGAATCACTCCAAATTATGCATGTTACAAGTGGATTACTTCATATGTGAAGTGGATTGATTATTTCGGAATCCTGAAATTACCCCGAATTAAAAATAGATTACTCCAGATTACAAGTGGATTGCTACAGATTACAAGTGAATTATATTGGATTACAATGGAATAATCATATCAGAATGGATTACTAGTTCGGAAAACCGAGCGGTCAAGTGGATTACCAGAGTTGTTTTCCGCTCGATATATACCCAGTTACCCACATACAAAAGGATAGTTTTATTCGATTTCTCGGCTGGGACGGAAGTGTCGCCAGTAGCGAATTGGAACGAGAGTAGCAGTAGATATATAGATGGGGTGAAAGCTCAGGAGAGTAGCGTGAGGGACCAGCGGGACCAGCTAGAAGAACTAACCAGTGAAACAGTGAGGGTGGAATTTCGAGGATGAGAGGATGAGAGGATGAGAGGGTGATAGTGAGAGAGTTTAGGGGTTCGCAGCTTCAGGGTAGCTTTCAAGTTCGCTGAACTACCGTGTGAGCGCGCTGCTGCGCAGGACCACCCCTCATTCGCACTACATCCGCTGAGAGCAACGTTTCGTTAGATCTGACCTCTCAACCTCGAGGCTCGCGTACAATCAATGAAAGTGATCAAATCATATTTCTCCTAATACTCTTAATATTATCATTCAAGAGGACACTTGATACGAGAGCTGCGCGAGAACTGCTTGAGGAGCCTTGGAGAACGGGCGATAATTTAAAATTTAAAGTGTGAACAAGTTTAGAGTGCGACTTCGTGACTGTTTTGTTTTTAACACAGAAAGCGATTGGTGGATTTGTTGCATATTATTTTCAACAATGGAAAATTTCATTGTCATTTATTTTTGTGTCGCACAGTCTCAAAATGTTGGCTACTCAAAAATACATCTGCGGCGTACTTTTGATTATCGGCGGTTTAGAGAGGCTTACTAAGAATGAATTATAAAAGGTCAGCAATTGTGTCTCTTTGAAGAAGAAGAAAAAGAAGAAGCAGCGTGTAGTTATGCGAACCGAGAGAACAATAAATTGAAGGCATTCGTACGCAGGATCGATTTTAGTCAACTTTACTCTTATCGACCGCCATGAGAACGTGAGTGACCGTCTTTTAATGGGGTTGCTTGCTACTGGCTACGTCATGAGAAGTGTTGTGTTGTTCATAAATAAAAACTAGGAACTTAATTTGGACAAGCGGTAATTTGACAACGAAATTAGGTGGCGTGAAAGTGTTTTGTTTCTCTGCATTAGGGACGGAGGATGTCTGAAGAAGTGATTTCGAAAACAGAAACTGCGCGCAATTTCCTTCCCTTGATTATTGTTTGCTGGCAGCGAAGACATGCATGCTCAAAAACTTTTAGAACAAAACAAAAATAAGAATCAATTTTTTTAAGGTAAGTTTATTTTTAAAAATGGAAGGAATTGTTCCACAATCCTGGGATATCAAACCACTGTACATCATTCTGATTATATCAATTTCAGATGAAAATGATCCACTTTTAAGGATCCAAAATTATATCTTAGACTGGAAATTAATTTTTTTCTTTCTAAAAGTGTTTATTTAGATTGATCTATTTTGACTTCCACTTCTGGATAATTTATAAATTCATAGGAGAAACAGAAATTGTTTCAGAAGACGATTTTTCAACAAAACATACATTTTCAAAAAAGAGTGGTATTTGCGACTAATAAAGTTCAGTTTTCAAACAAATAATTGAATTTTCAACTAAAGAAGATATATTTTTAACCAAAAAGGAATAGTTAAAGTTTCCGTTCGAAAAATTAATTTTCAAATAAAAAAATTATTTTTTAGCAGAATAGTTCAATTTTGAACCAAAGAGATGTATTTTCAACTAAAACGATAAACCTTTACCTAGAATAGTTCAATTCTTAGTTATAACAATTAATTTTTATACAAAAAAATAATTTCCGTCACAATAGATAAATATTAAAACCAAGAAGCCGATGTTTTAATAAATTAGTTGAATTTTCAATCAAAAAGATTAACTTTAAATCAAGAAGAAGAATTTTTAATGATATAGTTCAATTTTCAACTAAAAAAGATGACTTTTCAACCAAAAAGAGAGTAGCTAAATCTACAGTTAAAAAAATGTTAAAGAAACTTTCAAAAAACAAAAATAAATTTTCGACCACAAAATATCATTTTAAACCAAGATAGGTACAATTTCTACGAAGAAAGTTAATTTTCAACTAAAATGAAAATTCTCCATGTCGAATAGTTAAATTTTATCTTTAAAAAATTAATTTTCTACTCAAAAAGCCAATTTCCAACAAAATATTTAACTTTTTAACCAAGTAGTTGAATGGTCAAATAAAAAGGATAAGTTTTAAAAAATGGTTGCATTTTGAATAAAAAATAATACTTCTTCTATTAAAAGTGTACTAGTTCAATTTTCAAATAATAGAAAATAATTTGTTAACAAAAAAAAATAATTTTTGAAGAATACTTAAATTTGCAACCAGAAAGTTAACCACAAAATACGAATTGTTAAAGAAAAAGATTAATTTTCAACCAAATCGTTGAATTTTCAAATAGAAAAGATAAATTTTCAACAAAAAATGAAATATTTAAATTTACAGGTAAAAAAATTAAATGCATAAAACAAGCTTTTAACAAAATAAGTATTTTTTCAACCACACAAATTAATTATCAAGAAAACAGTTTAATTTTCAGATAAAACCATTAACTTACAGCCAAATGTTTGATTTTTTAACTAAAACAGATCTATTTTCAATGAAAAAATTTAATTAAAAAATAATTAAGTTTAACTTTTAAAAAAGTTGTTGAATTTTTAATAAAATAATTACAAATAGAATAAATATAATAGTAGACAATTAAACGTAAGATAATTAACTTTCAACCAAAGGTAGTTGCAATTATGATAAAATAGATGAAATTTCTATCAGAAGAAATGAATTTTCAACTAAAATGATAAATCTTGACTGAAATATTTGAAATTTTTCAGTTGAGAAAATTATGCTTTAATAAAAAGAATTATTTGTAACCAAAAAGACGAATTTTTAACCAAGACGATTAATTTTCTACCATAAAACTGAAATTTAAACAAAATATATATAAGTTAAAAACTCATCTTTTTTATTAAATAAATATATTCATATTTTTGGTGAAACATTAAACGACTTTGGTGGAAATTCAGCTATTTGTATAAAAATTAAAATACTCATTTAAAAATGTATCTGGTTTGTAGAAAATTAACTTTTTACTGAAAAATTCTATTTTAGAGAAACAGTTTTAAAAAATTTTAAATTTCAGGTTGGAGAAAATTTTACGATTTTCTTATATGTATTGGACAATAAAATCTCTATGACTATAAATTTTTTTTCTAAAAGTGTTTCCGTACATTAACCTATTTTCGATGACCACTTCTAGAAAATTTACAACTTCCTAGAACGAACATAAAATGTTTCAGAAAACTTGGAATTCTGAACTAAAGAAGATCAATTTTCAAATAAAAGTGGAATACTTCAATTTACAATCGAAAGAAATATAATTTCCAACCATACGAAAAACGGATTTTTAACAAAATAGTTCAATGTTATAACACTTAACAGTTAAAAAACTATCAACAAAATAATTAAATAAAAAAAAATGAATTTTGAACCACACCTAATTTTAATTTAAACCACAAAAGATGAAATTTCTACCAAAAGAGAAGTATTCTCAAATAAAAAAGTCGAATTTTCATCAAAATATTTCAATTTTCGAAAAAGTCTTCTTAAGTCTAGAGAGAAAAAAATGTCAACCAAATTGTTAAATTTTTAACCCAAAAGGCGAATTTTTATCCAAATAATTAAATTTTCTACCAAATTATAAAATATTTCGCCAGAAAAGATCAATTCTTAACCAAGAATAAAAAAGATCAACTTTGAAACAAATAGATAAATTTTCAGAGAAAAATGATACATTTTTTTACCAAAAGTTGACCAGTTAAATTTTAAATTAATAAACAATAATTTTTAACAAAAAGCAGAACTTTCCATAAAATAATTTAATGTTCAGCAAGAAAAATGAATTTTCAATTCAAATAGAATTGTGAAATGTACAGTTAAAAAATTATTTCCATTAAAATGAATTTTTAACAACAAAAAAAGAATTTTCAACAAAGCACTTCAACTTTATATGAATAACTTAAATTTTCAAAAACAAAAAAAAAACTTTCAACAAATGAGTTCAACTTGCAACCAAATTATTAAATTTTTGATAAAATAAGTCTTAACCAAAAATATAAGATATATTAACCGATAGTAACGAAAAAAATAAGAATTTTCATCCAGACCAAAATACTCTTTCAACAAAACGAAAATAATACCAAATGATAATAATTTCATCAGAAGAATTAAATTTTTTAAATTATAAAATTTTTGGCAAGAAAAGGAAAATAATACCAAATGATAAGCATTTTCATCAGAATAAATACATTTTTTTTAAATTATAAAATTTGTGGCACGAAAAGTTGGATTTAAAAAAAGAGATGAAATTTATCCCAAAAGAAATTAATTTTCAAGTAAAATTAAATTTTTTAACTAGAATGGTAATATTTGTAGTTAAAAAATTAATTTCGTACTAAAAAAGAGAGTTTTTTACAAATAATTAATTCTTAAGCCAAACAGTTAAATTGCTAACGAGCGAGATGAGTTTTGAACTAAAATGATAAATCTAAAACTGAATTTCCAACCAAGATTGATTACTCAATCAACACAGAAAAAAACTGTCAACCAAATTGATGAATTTTCATGCAAAACGTTTAATAAAAAGTTGATTTTTCAACTAAAAATGAAATTTTTTAAATTATAAATGATATAGCTAAATTTAAAGTTAAACAAAATTAACCACATTAAACGGAATATTTAACAAAATAATGAATTTTTGACAAAGAAGTTAAACTATCTACCAAGTTTTTGAATTTTCAACCAAAAATGATGATTATTCGGCCAAGTAATTAAATTTTCACAAACAGAAAGGGTCGAATTTTCAAGAAGTGAGCTGATTTAGTAACCAAATAGTTAATTTTTTTTACCTATAATGATGAATTTTAATAAATTGATCGAATTCTTAAACAAAAAAGATTAAGTTTCGAGCAAAAACAATTAAATTTCGAAACAAATAGTTTAATTTTCAAACTAAGAAAACGAATTTTTTATAAAGCAATGAAATTTTAAATCAAAAGAACCATTTTGCTTTACAGGTAAGAGAAATGTGTGCATAAAAGTTAAAGTTTCAACCAAAAAGGACAATTTTTAACGAAATAGTTGAATTTTCCACTTAAATGATAAATTTTTAACATCAGAAAATGAATTTTCAACAATAATGTTCAAATTTCAAGAAAGTAGTTGAATTTCTAGCAATTTAATAGAATGTATAAGCCAAACAGGACTAATCATATATAAAATACTTAAATTAGGTATCTACCCCAAAAAATGAATTATCAACCAAAATGTTCATATTCAATCCAAGAATATAAATTTTTAAGAAAAAGGTTCATTTTTGATCAAATTTATGAATTACAAACTAAAAACGATCAATTTTAATTAAAAATCAAATTTGTGAATCCGCGGTTCAAAAAATGGATTTTAAAACAAAAAAAATCAACAAAATAGTAAAACAAGATGATAAGTTTTCAACAAAATCAATCGTTTTTCAATAAAGAATGGAATAATTTAATTTTTAGATAAAAACATTACTTTTCAACTAAAAAAGTAGAAGAATTTTCTAAAAAACCTCGTGAACGGTACTATTACCCAATTTGCCTGACCATGAAGTGACTTTTAGTGACTGGACAATGGGCCCGCTAGGGAATATTTTTTTATTTTCTCACGCTTATTCACAATTTTCTTTAGAACTAAACACTCTCTTTATCTTTGGAAACATTTACATTTATTTATTTTTAATTATGCATGTGTGAACAAATTACATAATAAAAGTTAAAAATATTGCACCTCGGTTTGCCACAGACAACTTTTAAATCCTAATTTGTTAACAAATGAATAAATACAAATGCATAAATATAAATGTGTAAAAAGCTAAAAAGAGTGTTGAATTATATGTGAAATCATAAATCAATGTGAAAAAGGGTGTAATTATGCCCTAGCGGATCGAGTGATCGGAACGTTCACTATGTGGTCACTCTACGGCCGGGCAATTGTGTAACCGTTCTGTTCACGCGGTACGCTTGGGAATAGTAGAATTTTAAACGAAAATAGATAAATTCTCAACCAAAAATATAACAGCAGACTTTTCGATAAAAACGAATTTACTTCAACGGAAAATAATTAAATCTTAAAATAAATAGTAGAATTTTCGTCACGAGACCCCCCCCCCCCCACCGCAGTGTAAGGTATTTTTTGAACGGCCCCTTTTATGATTTTATTATTTGACATAATAAATAGATAATATGCCACCTACAGTGGATAATCATTAATTAAGGGCAGAAATAATAAAAACTATTTAAATTTATGAACAACAATAGTGCACTGTTAAAAATTTCTGTTGGAAACTTCCACTACATGTATTGGAAGTTTATTTCCGAAACGTAAGGTAAATCTA
>JAWWLR010000148.1:5372072-5389755 GCA_035041075.1 Acraspis erinacei | reverse complement strand
ATAGCAATGTATTTATTTGTTTGATCCAACCAAATTTTTGTTAAATCAAACAAACTTTTTTCTGAGTGTAGATGTCAAAACCGTCAGACTGGCGTCAAAATGATGAATAACTAACTATACGTAAGTCCTCTTCATCATAAGTACTTCACTACGGTACATTACCTAAGGATGATACTGTGTTAGATTAAAGTGCTGGCTACGTAAATAAATCGAGTCCAACTTTTCAAGTTTTATGTTTCTGGATTGTTTTTGTAGAAAGACGACGTTAAGGGAGGTATACAATTAGGTTAAGTTGTCTCTCCTCCTACCACCTCTACTCTCCTTCTTCGCGACGTCATCAAACTGTGGCTACCATAACAATCTCTACTTGCTCTTACCTTTTTATTTAAATTTCAAGAGACCCTACTTCTTTGATACTCTTTCTGAAGCTGTTAAAATTTTAGCCGTGTAGAAGCATTCTCACTTCAAGAACCAATTTTCTTTTCTCATAATTTAAAAAAAATTATTGAACACAGCTTCAAATACTCATAGCAAATACTTACGAGTTTGTTCTTCGTTTAAAGGAAGAACATGAAGCACTTTGAACAATTTTATTTCAAACAAGAGAGATTATCGATTTCTCTCGCAGTGTAAATATAAACACAACCTTTCCTGAGTTGTACATCGCAGGTATTGCGGTTATGCACGCCTTGCAAATATTAAAGTATATAATTTACGAAAAATTTGGTTTCTTTGGCAATGTGAGGTTTCCGTTTTGGCAAAGTTAAATATCGCTCATTTTCTTGGCTGAAACTATTGATTTTCTCATATGAGTAAGAAACACGCTAAGCGTGATGTAACAGATTATGTTACTATGCCAAGGCTCAACCTTGATATGATACACGGTCATCGGTGAATACTGAATGAGAAAATATATAACTCAAAATACGATTTCGGACATAAGCAAAGGAACTTTTAAGACTCACTCTTTAAATCTGAATCAGCAAAAATTCGCTGGTTGACAGAAACAATAATTAGGGATATTTAGGGGACTAACTTTGATATCAATAAACTTATCCATACTTTCTGAATTTATAATAAATTTTGTACAGAATTAACAAAAGAATTTCATGTTTCAGATTTTTTAAAGACAACATACATAAATGGGAGGAAACATTGACTGAAGACTGTCTTTCTGCTTTCCATCATCGTCATTGCTAGAGACCATATCAGATCATCTCTACAGAAAATCGTACTGTCTGCAAATATCTCAGGCACTCATTTGTGCTATATAGTAAAGTTTTCGGGAATCTGAAAATGAATACTGAAGAATTGTAAAATTCAGGTGCTATAATCAGACATTATGATAAGCGTAACTTGCAAATGAAAGAATTATATACCAAATGGATACCAATTTTTAATAGTCATTGAACTTTTCCTGCAAAATCACTTAATAACAAAAGGGAAAAAAGGTTTTCATATAAATAGAGATAATAAGTATTCCAATAGTCAAATTGGAACATGCTCATAATACTAAACTATGTGACTTAAATCGTTTTTATTCGCCTGGAAATTGTTTATTAAAATTTTAATTAAAAATCGGTTTGAAGATTGTGAACAGTTGTTTTGTGGGGAAGATTGAGCTGAGTGTTAAAGTATTTATTAATTAGCATTAGTATGGTTTTTTACTACGTTAAGAGAAGAGGAAATAGTAAAGAGCAGCATACAGATCGAAGATCGAAATACATGCGAAAAGAAATCCGGATCAACGTCTTGCTCTCCATAAAATCAGAAGACATATTCATAGGAATTATGCACTATGAAGAAGAAGAAGGATCCTGATGATATCTTCCTTTCGAACTCTCGAATGTTGGAGAGAGAATTTATTTACGATGAAAATGTTAGGAAGTGATCATCGCATAGTTAAAAAAATAAAGTGTGTGCAGCTTCCTGTGATGTCTACCAGAACTCGGACTTCAATGAAATAATAATTACAATGTAAATTGCAGTATTAGGATTCGCGTATGTGACGCGATAAAAAATGAATTCTTGGTGTTTGTGTCTTGACAATGCAGATACACTCTCATTGAAATGAAAGTGCAGTGGAGAAGTACAATGATGGTATTTCGGTGAGGAAGTAAGATAATACCGTAAAGAGTGGTCTTGGAAATGGCCACCTTTGCGCGAGGTCACCAATTGTGGCCTAGGTGGCGATGTTCACTTGCATACATTTTAATCGTCATGTTGTGCCTGAATTTTATTTTAACGTGTAACGGTCAGAAACCGATTAACCTTGGTGGAGTCAAAAGAAGGGACGTGTACATCGCCGGGTTTTTCCCTTACGGAAGACACGTACCTGAAAGTCACGTAGGACGTGGGGTCATGCCATCCGTTAAGCTCGCTGTTGATCATATCAACGAGAATCCTACCATTCTCAGGAATTATCGATTGCACATGTGGTGGAATGATACCGAGGTAAGTTCAAGGGAATATGAATATTACAAATCTAAGATTGCACCGCTCTCATTTGATTTAATCTGTTATTTGTTCATATCCTCTATCTTAATAAGAAAATCTCGAACATAATCCTCAGAGCTTTCATGTAATACAAATATATATTCTGGTCATATTTACTCCCATGTGAGTCATTACTGTGCATTTATGCCACAGTAAATCTGATCTGCAGCAAAATTATCTAATAATGTAACAGTACTTTGTTTATTTATATATATTGATACAATATTTCGTAGTAAAAGAATCCCCACAAGGAAGAAAAATTTTCTTCATGCAAAAAATGGTTTTGTTCGCCGCATTTGATTGATTTCAGAAAACTGTTTGTTTGAATTAGGAAAATTTGTGCTCAGCTGACCAAAATCGTTAGCTTCAATCAATAAAAGTTTTGGGTTGAATCATCTTGTTTATCTTAGAAAATATCTTATTGATTGAACAAACATTTTTTGTAGAATATACCAAATAATTCGAGATAGCATTTTACTAGGATTAGGTCAATATTTGGTTGATTCAACAAAAATATTTTATTGAAAGCATCTTAAAGGCGACGAACTCATGCGTACTTTGTACAAGCACGTAAACCAATTCAATTACGATTTGATTTTCAACAAGAATATTTAAGGCTGCTCGAACAATTATGGTATCACCGTTGATCAGCCATTCTGCCGTACTAAGAAACAATTTACGTAAGTGACTTTGCGATTAGGGCTTATTTGCTTATACCTGACAAGGGTAAAGTCAAACTAAACGGCAATGTCACTTACATTAGATCATTAGCTAATATAATAGAAGAAGATTCTAATTGAATATGATTTGCTTTTCAAACAAAAAATTGAAGGATGTTCAAAAAAATATACTGCCCTGTTGGTCACTCATTGGCTGACCTAATAGAAGAAGAGCTCTCTAATTCAATTACGATTCGGTTTTCAATAAGACCATTTAAGACCGCTCAAGAAGTATGGTGTCAACGTTAATCAGCTATTCTGCCGTAATAAGAAAATACTTTCGTTTGTGACTTTGCGATTTCGGTTTATTTTCCTATACCGGGAAATTGTATAGGCGGCCTGAAGCAGAATGTCACTCACGGAAGTGTTTCCTTATTAGAGCAGCATTGGCTGGTCTAATAGAAGAAGCAAAACACTTTAATTCAATTACGATTTGATTTTCAATAACAATATTGAAGGCTGCTCAACCAAGTATTTTTTAACTTTGGGCAGTCTTGGACTAACCTAAAGAAGAAGAACATTTGCCGTGGAATTTTATTGTGATATTTAAGCATCAGGCAATTCAAAGAGAAGCCATTTACAATATAAATTAATGAATTATGAAAATATTTGCTTCGATCAACCAAAAGATATGGTAGGATCAGGCCAATTTGTCTACCCAACAAATTTTCTTGGTAAACCAAATATTTTCTTGTCCATTTAGTAACCATATTCTAGGGCTGAATCAACCAAAATTTTGTTGATTCATCTGAATCTATTTACGGTGGCCTGTAACACACAGCGAGTTTAAAACATATTTTTTAACTCAGAGTTGCATTCGCTCTCAGAAAAAATTAGGTTGATTCAACAAAAATAAGTACGTACTATAAGTTTATACGTCGGTATAAAGATACCGGCTCAGATTACGCGCGCCGGTGGCTACAGTTATTCTGATCACGCGTTGCAAGATTCTAATCGTGTGCGATTTTTCATTTAAACAAATGATTGATGTGAACATTTATCTTACAATCTGATATCAAGTAGTGGTGGCCTGCAACAGTATGCACAACAATCAACAAGTAAACCTTTTGGTTAACAGGTTAGCACTGCTTCAGGCAATCTAACCCTAAGATTCATAGTAACTGCTGAAATTTCAACTGAACCATCTCTTCTGTCGGTGCTCAAGGTATATTTATTCTTTTAACCTATTTGAATAGAGTGAACATTAAAAATGCGCACTTCCATCAAATAGGTTTAAAGAAATTTAATAAATTGAATGACGATGTGTAAAAGGCCTTAACTATATTTTTACTAAACAAGCAAACTTTTTCTTTCACCAAAGTATTTAGTTGAATCAAACGAACATTTTATTGAAAATATAGAAATTCATTTATTTGTTTGAATCTAACAAAGTTTTTTCTGAGTACGCGTATCATTGTAGCTTGATAATAAAACATATTTTCGGTTTTTTATTTCAATCAACCTAAAGTTCTCTTGCAGTAAAGCTTGGACTATAATTTAATTTTATTTAACTTAAGTAAATGAATAATATCTTATTGCCAGTCTTAAAATATAATTGAATCGTTGAGAATCTCTCCTAAAGGTAAACACTAGGTATTCGCATCAATGTTTTTCTTATTGAAATATATGAACAAAAACTTTATTCATACAATATTTAATAAGTTCCCCGTTTACTAGAAATAATATGAAAGACATTCTAATGTTTTGAACACGCCCTTGTTAATTCTGAGCATTTTTTAACCATCCCTTGTTACGCAAACAAGTTGATCTTAGACGAATTTCTTGCATGAGTGGCAATTAAAAAAGTAAAACTTGAATTCACTAAAGTTGTGCGAAACCGGTGCGCAGAAGTGTCTGGGTTTTTGCAAGTTTACCCGGGCGGTCGATACTGCATAGCTACTGAGTCAAGGTGAGCTACTTCGTTACATTACAGAATTCGTAAATTGAGACAAATGAGTAAATTGACGTTGCTGTTATTGCAATCATAAATATTTTTATCAGAATTTGAAAAACTATCAGACAATTCTTGAAAATTCTTATCATTTTCGTGTATAAAAGGCCAACAATTACAGATAGTTTTTATCCCAAAGTGGATAAAAATATTACAAGTTAAAATGTAGTTGACATCCCTTTAATAACGCTTTAATTCACTTTTAGAATATAAATTATCTTAATGGATTTTGTATAGGTACATATTTTTTCAACCGACGTGAGAGAAAATTACTGCACTTTCAATTATCAATTTAATTTTCAATAAAATTTAGTTAAAGAGCAGTTCTTGTTTTTTTATTTGTTTCACAAAATGATTCCTAAACTATATTATGTAGCGCTCTTCAAATATCAAATAAAATCTTATCATAAAATCAGTGCTATTTTCTCATAAATCAAGTACGAACAGCGACAAGGACATCAACAAAGGAGTACATATAACTATAAAAATGCAGTGTATCCATATTTTATAAATGAATTTTTCCCAGTTTTCATGAATTTTAAAGTAAAGCGTGAACTATGAACAGTATGACAAGTGTGTTACCACTGGGAGAGCATATGTTTTTATGAATAAATAAAAATAGACCAGAGCTTTTCTCAAGAACTGCAATGACACAAAGTCAAGACTTGTTACTGTTTAATAATAATCAACTTCGATTTATTTTATACTGTATGGCTGAATTTAATGAAATCAAGGCTGGGGTCGATTAGAAGGCTTAAAAAGATTCGAATAAAATGACAAAGAAAGTCGCATGAAATTAAAAAAAAAGTAATCAAAACGTATTTTTCAATGTTTCACGTGATCATTGCAAGCTCAAAGCTAGTACGGTTACAAAAATGAAACTGTTTTTTTTACTACACAATCTTTATTCAAATTTCTAAAATACTTTCGACTTTCGTGTGCAGCTCTAGTAGTAAATTTTTATTGTAAATCGATAAGTGGCACAATATGGTGGTATTATATTGTCCAGGAAATTTATTTTTTACCAAATCTGTCCGCCGACTTTCTAAAATTGTATCTTTTATTATAAAATTCTTTGCCTTTCGTTAATAAAACTCAATTACTCCATTGGAGATTCACATCAGAAATTGTTTACAGTGTAGTCACAATGTTTTTGTCTTGCATGGCAGGATTTCAATAGCCTGCAAAATATGAATTTTCCATTGGGATACAAAATATTTATGCTATATAAATATAAGTACCTACCTACGTATACATCCACATTTACATACACAACACTTTGACTCTTTCTTTCATATATTTTTAACGTCAACTAAATTTGAACCGCTTTAATCAATATCGTTTTATAATCCATGTCTGGAAGAACGTGGGTCCGAGTAAAATAGCTTAATCGCAGAGAAGGCCACCGCTTCTTTAAAATTACACTAAAGGTCACATGTGCATATAGCATATATCCTAGACCGCGCCTCCAGTTCCATTTCACTCACGATTTCGCGACCCAAAGTAACCCTTTCTCATCTTTCTCTGCTTTTATCGTGCGGTTCATAGCGCATGGTTTCATCTCACGGTCGTTATCCTTCTAGAATTCTTGTTCCTCGTCACAGACCATCAACTTCTTTATGTGTAAGCAGGACTGGAAATTAAAAACATACCCTAGAGCGTCAAATTTATATACCAGCTTTTTACTCATTGATCACTCGTGGAAATCGAAATTAGGGATTTTGTGGAAAGATAATAGTGTGTTAGGGCCCTGAAAATGCATTATTAATTTTCGTAAATACAGGATAATTTTAACCGGATATAATAAAAGTCAATTTTTTTTAGTTCTGTCATTGGACGATGATAAATGAAAGATCAGTCCGAACATCTAGATATTCAGACTACTGTATTTGAGGGTCAACTATGAGATAGCCTTCTAGATGGTCAAAGCATCTATCTTTAGAAGGTTAAAACAAGATGTTCAAATCGATCGTCTCAGACACTCGACTGGATTATCACAAATAGTCGACCTGACCATTTTGGAGGATTTATTGAATTACCCTATATCATCTATATAGATGATTACTCTAATAGCATACCGTTGGGATTATTGAAGTCGGTTAATAGATTCCGTTTTGCTTCGCATCATTTTCTATTAACTTCAAAATTTTTCGAACGTATGTTCTCATAAAATTTCCTATTAATGTATTGCGACCGATATTTTCTTAAATCGATTTGCTATTTTTTTTCTGTTTATTAAAGAATACCAAAGTACTTTTTACTGAACAGTTTACCGACCCAGAACGTTGGCTCACAAAAACTCGCCTCCAACTTTCATACAAATAAATATAAATTTAAGAAAGCTTACATATTAATTTCTCTTGCATTACAGTGCAATGCTGCTGTTGGAGTTAAAGCATTCTTTGATATGATGCATAGTGGACCACACAAGCTAATGCTTTTTGGTGCTGCATGTACTCAAGTCACGGATCCAATTGCGAAGGCATCGAAACACTGGCGACTAACACAGGTAAATGAACTTTAAGTATTTGCACTATTTACTACAATTTTTAAGTCTTCTTTTTAAATACTATTTTTAATTTTAATATTTAATTTTCTTTATTGCTCAAATATCCAATTTTTTTTCTTAAAATGATGCCGCCTGAAAATTATTTGATTCGGGAAACTGTTTAATATGCCTGCTTCCTCTATATTTCAGCTTAGTTATGCAGATACACATCCTATGTTCACCAGTGACAGCTTCCCGAACTTCTTCAGAGTGGTACCATCAGAAAATGCATTTAATGCGCCCCGGGTAGCTCTATTGATGCAATTTAATTGGACCAAAGTTGGCACCATTTATCAAAATGAACCTAGATACGCTTTGGTGAGCAAAATCAAAAAACTGTTTCGAATTTGTTGAATTTTTTACTTAAAAACTGTCAAAATATGCAGACTTAAATTTTGTATCTGCAGATTTGAATAGCATTTTATATTTTGTAGGCTCACAACAAGCTTGTGTCTGATTTAGATGACAACAAGCTGGAAGTAATTGACACTCAAAGTTTTTCAATGGAGGTTACAACAGCTTTAGAAAAACTAAAGGATAAAGATGTTAGAATTATATTAGGAAATTTTAATGAAGGATGGGCTCGAAGAATCTTTTGTGAGGCTTACAGGTACATAATAATTTATGTATAATAATAAAATATGTATTTTATTTCTCTACACGGAGGCTACATTTACGAAATGTGAATCTTCTAAGCTGTTTAAGACGACTCCATGTTGTTCCTTATTTACTCTAATGAATATAAGGTTAAGAATTTCCAGAGTGATTTTTCGCCAATAAAATAAAACAACATTTCGACTTGTTCATACCAATCAAACTGGTTAGGAATTTAATCATCTTCCATCGATATAATTTTGGCTAACAAGTGCAGAATAATTTAAGAAAATTATTGGTAGTTCCTTTAGACCTAGTTCGAGTCTGATTGTACAGCCAGGTGTTTTGGAGAGTACGCAGAGTGCCCTTTAAAAAATTCAATCGAACTTTCTCTATTTCCTCGAGATATTGTAAACTCCACACCTGCGCTTAATACAGTAAAAGCTTTTACAGAGCTATTCAATAATTTTTGAAGGGTTGCCAAGAGCTTATGTTGAGTCCCTAAGTTTGTCTTACTGATGGCTGCCTCGGAAACTTTTTTGAATATCGCTGATTAGGAGAATAGACGCGGCCTAGATACGCATAATTTCTAACCACGTAAATTTCCTTATCATTATGAAGAAAAGATTCATATTTGGCATTATGTCCTCATTTTCGAAAAAGCATTATTTTTGGTTTGTTGACATTTACTACTGTTTCTGCTAACAGGGATTATATCGTCCGCATAGGCAATAAAATAACTTCGATCAGAGAATTTATTGACAAAATATTGAAATTAGAATTCCGGCAGAAGCTTCATTCCGTCAGCCCATTAAATGGTTCTTTACGTTATTTATTTACGTAGGGGGTTTTGTAATACAATAAACTAGTGCTATATGTCAGTAAGGGCCTTTTTGTCGCCTTTTCTGTAAAACATTTTACGATTTATATTGACCCAGAAATCAAGAATTTTATCTATTTCTAATACTTTGTTGAAAAGAATCACATTCTTTGAATACAGCATTATGGTAGATTTTTTTAAAACTCATCTGAGATTCCATCTGGTTCCGAGGCTTTGTTTAATTTACATTTTTTGAGAACCGGTGTGATTTCAACGTTGGTGATTCGAGATTCTAAGATTGGACTAGCGTCTGGAATTGCGATCCCGGGAACATTCAATTGGACACTAAAAGTGTTTTCTTTTCATTTGCTGAATCCCTCGCCAGGTCCAATTTATCAAGAGTAGCGATTCTGTGTGCTTTCTTTTTTTCTTTTAGAGTATCTGCATATAGATTTTTCAAGTTATTATACTGTAGTTAAAGATCGTTTTCGAAGTTATGTTTCTTGCAAACTTTTAGGAGAGCTTTCATAGTGTTCTTTAAATATACACACTAAGCACAAAACCAGGGTTTGGACGAGGCTGTCCTGTAATTGGATAGATCAGTCATATCGGTCGTTTCAGCATTGCTTGAAATGGTTTTAATCACATTTCCATTTCATTGTTCATTCTTGCTTGGTTATTACTAGTTAGCCCATTCTCTAGCGTTCCAGAATACTATCTGAGGTTCCTTATATTTAGAACTGAGTTATGCATGATTATTTTTTATCGGATCTTTCAAATTTCTTGGAGTTCTTTTTTCAGTTAGGAATTTTCTGATGTTAGTTCCAGGGATTTGGCGAGTCTTTTGTTCTTTTTTGGTGAAGTTTCTCCATCCATAGTATTTCCTCTCTTTCAGCTGCCCACATTAATTATCGAATTCTATGAGTCATCACTGTCCGTATTTTAATTGATGAGTCGTTTTTATACACGTGAATCTCTGGAATGTTACTTTGTTTTCTTACCTTATCGAGCGAAATTGTGGTATAGTCGACTTGGATTTTTGTATCTTTGATAATCAGATAATTTACCTTGCTGTTCTAATAGGCTTTCGTAATTTTTTAGGATTTAGTAGCCTTTGCGGCCCTTTTGTCTCTTTCTTTGCTTCTTTGATAGGTCATTTGAAAAGCCTACTTCTTGTTCTGCAAAGTTTTTAGCGTTTTGGAATATCAGAAATTTATATTTAAGGTTGGTGAATGCAACCACTATCTGTCTTAAACTTCCCATTTTTCCGAAGTAAACGAAAAGTTCGTTAGATATTTCCTCACATTCTTCTAGTCTGTTTTCTAAGGTTTTATTTTTGTGGGCCAGCTTTTGAAATGTTGGTTCTATATAGACAACCTCCTCTTTTAGGTTATCATTCAACGCTTTGAGATCCTTATTATCCGAGTTCATTCCGTCTAGTTTGGTATTGGACTATTTTATACCTCTTTGAATTTCCATTAGAAAGTTCTTCAACTCCTCCGGATCCATGTTTATTTCTTTATTTAAAAATTGTAAGTAATATTGATGTCCTAAATATGAGCCGAGGTATGGATTTAGTTAAATTAAACATTAATGTTTAATGTTTTCAGGCTTGGCATGTTCGGTAGAAAATATCAATGGGTTATTATGGGGACTTATGGCGAAGAATGGTGGCTTCGTCCAGGAGGCGGGTGTGCGCCATCGGAATTGTCTGAAGCATTACATGGGACAATCCTAACAGATCTGTTACCTTTAGCTACTGAACAGCAAATAACAGTTTCTGGTATTGTAAGTAATTTTTTCTTTAAAAATAATCTTAATATGATATATCATATTCGCATAATATATAGAATAAAGATCGACTTGATTTTTCTGTGCCTCATACTTTTAGAGTAAAAATAAGTTTATCTTTTTCTGCTTTTCTGTATAAATATTTTCTAAAGCTGAGTAATAATTGCAAGTACTTTATTCCGAATTTTTGTTAAAAATTACAAATCTCCTCAAAATGAATTTCTCACAGACCCCAGAGGAATACAGAGTTGAATATGACTCTAGAAGAGGTACGGAGTACTCGAGATTTCATGGTTACACGTACGATGGAATTTGGGCTGTTGCATTAGCGATACAACACGTTGCAAGAAGAATACGACACTTTCGTCGAAATCAAACTGTAGCAGATTTCAAATACAGAGATGCCTTATGGGAAAAGCTCTTCTTGGAAGCTCTGAGGAATACAAGTTTTGAAGGTGTAACTGTAAGTAAAAAAAAATCAAAATTTCGATGATATAAAATTAATATTTTTCTTTTACAGGGACCAGTTCGCTTTTACGACAATGAAAGAAAAGCGTGTATCCTATTGAAGCAGTTTCAAAGTAAGTAGACAGCTTTCTTATATTACTCTCTGGCACCTCTTATAGCTGGAAGTTTTTAACGTCATAAAAACTGCACTTTGTAGGTATGAGTTACGTAATCTATTTTTTTATGTTTCTGCAAGGTGGAAGTGAGGTTAAAGTTGGAGAGTACGATGGCGTCATAGATAGCCTGGATTTAAGTAGAGGTCATCCTTTGATGTGGCGCGGTAGATCTCCACCAAAGGATCGAACTTTACATATAATTGAGCATTCAAAAGTCAACATCAAGATTTATGCAGCCCTTGCAGCAGCTGCTAGTATGGGAATCGTAATGGCAGTTGTGTTTCTTGCAATTAATATCAAATACAGAAATCAGAGGTAATTTGAGCGAAAGATAGATTCCGACACCTATGATCCCGTTTACTTAGTTTCCAGTGTATGAAACTAAAGCTAAATTACTAAATCAATCTTTAATACTATTATTTTTAGGTACATAAAAATGTCATCACCCCATTTAAATAATCTTATAATTGTGGGATGTATATTTACCTACAGTAGCGTGATTTTTTTGGGATTGGACTCTCAATTATCGAGTGTGAACGCTTTTCCGTATATATGTACCGCCAGAGCGTGGTTACTAATGGCTGGTTTTTCCTTAGCCTTCGGTTCCATGTTTTCAAAAACTTGGAGAGTTCACTCCATATTTACAGATGTGAAGCTCAATAAAAAAGTAAGTAGTTTATTGCAGTATGATACACTATTTCGTAATATTGTAATATTGTAATATTGTATTTTTCAGGTGATAACAGATTATCAGCTGTTTATGGTGGTAGGGGTATTACTGTTCATCGACTTGGTAATTATGACAACATGGCAAGTTGCCGATCCCTTTTATAGAGAAACGAAGGAAATGGATGCCTATGTAAGTATTTTTTAAACCAAAAGTGACATTAAGTGTTGAACTTTATGGAGTAGCATATATGATTGATAATTGAAAGTCTTTTATTCAGCCTCACCCTTCAAACGAAGATATTATGATCATACCGGAAAACGAGTATTGTCAGAGTAATAGAATGTCAGTCTACTTAGGAAGTATATACGCTTACAAAGGTCTATTAATGGTAGGTGAATTAATCACTATTCGATGAAAAATTCTTGTACTGCTATATCGATTATATTGCAGATTTTTGGTGCATTCTTGGCCTGGGAAACACGACACGTCAGTATACCAGCATTGAATGATAGTAAATATGTAGGTATGAGTGTTTACAACGTCGTAATAATGTGCATCACCGGAGCAGCAATTAGCATAGTCCTAGCTGACAAACAAGACGCTATGTTTATAATGTTGGCAGTTTTCATCATATTTTGCAGCACAGCCACTTTGTGCCTCGTATTCGTTCCGAAGGTGAATTTTAAGAGGAATACATAACATGCCATTGGAAAACTGATAATAGCTTGGACATTTGACACTATGCCTTCATATTTTTCAGCTAATAGAATTGCGGAGAAATCCTCACGGTGTCATAGATAGGAGAACGAGAACGACTTTAAAACCCATGTCGAAGTCACGTAAGGATTCAACAATTAGCGAATTAGAAGATCGGCTTAAGGAAATTACGACGACAAATCAAAAATTCAGGAAACAACTTCTCGAAAGAGAATCAGAACTGCAAGTAGGTTGATTTTGCATTATGTACATCCCGTATATGTACTGTGCACGTATGTCTCGACGGGTAAGCGAAAAACTTTATGGGTCCACTTTATTAACTGTATAATGCAAAGCAAAGATGTAAGTATGAAGAGATTTACAAATAGGTTTTCCTAGGAGTGCTTAAATCTTAATCTTAAAATATAAATGACTATTTTAACTTAAAGCAGTAAAAATAGTGTCATAAACAGAGGAAATCTTTTTGTTTTCATGAAAGATTTGTTGAATCACAGAAAGTATAGTTATGCTCAAATAATACACTGAGTAGCTTACTGTTATTTTGCAGATTTATTTAAGAAGACTAGCCGACGAAGAAACAGCCAACACACAAGAAGCAATAAACAGGCTACATATCCCAAGACAAGATATGATGATAAAAAGAGAAGGTAAAAGATGAGCCATTGTACACCTACTGACTTTGTAAACATTTTTGTCGTAACTAAATGTTTAATTTTGATTGATATATTGTCTAATGCTTGGGGGCTGAAGAAAGTAAAATTCGTGTGTATTCAAGTGAATTTGACTTTCATTTTCTATCTAATTGTGTATTTTATTCTTTTTTGTTACGTGCAGGTCTGTCGGTGACCACTGAAACAACCGATATATCCGTGTCAATGTGCAGTTTAAATTCGCCCACGGTGTCTCAAGCGGAAGGAGACTACGTCAACGTTAGCGCGATAGAACAACAACTAGCCAAGTGCGTGAATGCTTAAACTATTCTTAACCACCATACAACAAGTCATTCGCAGCGTAGTGACATCCAAAGTATGTAATGCTTGCAAAAGCTTCTTTCCATTGGCCGCCACTATGGCTATAACCTCACGGCACACAACTTAGTCTCATTATACATCCAAGCAAAAAAGCGATTTGTCGCGAATTTTTGACAGGCACAATCATTCAACAATCCTGAGATAGTCGAGTGGTGGGTTTTCCAGGAAGAAGACATACAGCAGCAGCAGCAGGGTCCCAAACATCGCGATGGAGAACGAGCAGGCAAAGGTTCAACGCGGGCTGCAGAGTGCGAAAGAATCAACGACTCGCTCTTTGGCGTCTACTATTGAGTTATCTGGTGACAAAATCACACACGGACAAAGAGCTAAAGAGCTTGAAGAAAGTAAGGCTGCGGTCAAGAGATCTGGAGTGGAATACAGGATAGCAAGTACGCAGCACGCCGACATTGTTCCAGAAGCAGTTGTGGAAGAAACTGACTCTCTCATATCTGCTGAAGAGACGAACATTCTCGCAGATAGTAAAGATAAAGCGACTGATAGATTCAGAAGAGCAAAGCTACCAACTCCTCCTCCTTCGAAAAATGTCTCTTTTGACGAACTGGAAGATAGAGACTATTCGAGAGAGTCTATTCCTCCACCATCAGGAACACAGTTTGTTTCAAAGTATCGTTGTGCAGGTAAGATAAAGAGTAGGAAAAAGCATAGCCCAGTGGTGGTCTGTCAATGGGACTGCACAAAGGGAAAATTAGTTAATCATAATTTTGATCTAGGTTCGCTGATTGTGCCTCCACATGCAGTTTCTCTAAGTAAAAGAAGATCTTCCGTAAAGAACAATGGATTGGCTCAGTCTCATCATGAACTTTACGACAAGAAAAGAAGAACTAGTGTTCCAGCGAATTCCATTAGTTATATCTCTACTGAAAATATAGCCAGGACTGAAGACACCTTAGGATCATTTAATAAGGCATATGTCATTGGAGAATGTGGTCACAAAAGCAGAACACTCGCCGGCAGCAGCTCTACTGGTTACCGATGTGAGAAGCATGGAGGCCGGGGTCACAATCACGTCATCCTCAATGGTTCCAAGGAAACTTCTGCACAAAGAAGGCATCGAAATCACTATGATGCGTATAATAGTAGTTCAGCCAGTGTTAATGCATGCTATTCAGATACAGGTAATGCTAAAAGTATCGACATATTCTAAGATCATATGTTTATTTAAAAAGAAAGTCAAATAATTGTTGTATATAGCCCAAACTGAAATTTTATGTTATTTGCAGAAAGATATGATGACACACTCTCAACAGTTATTCAACGGTCAGTGTCAGAGAGATCGCGCGAAAAGTGTCTTAAATCAAAACATCCTGTGGGAGAGTGTCCTCATCGTGCTACCACACGAAGAATACGTGAATGTAGACACTCGGAGTCAAGACTAAAACAACAGGCCCGATTAGAATACGTTCAAAGTACACCAAATGTCGCGACGATACATAACAGTAGCGGTGTAGGCAGAGGCACCGCTGGAGTTGTGGGAATTTCTGTTGGAGGAACTGCGACTGGTCGCTTTAGCAGAAACGAATCCGAAATGTATAGTGCTCTATCAGATGGCGAACTTTTAGATCTTGCGATTTTACCGATTTTTCAAAAACTTCTCACTGAACGACACAAAGATTCTCCAACTCGTAATAGTTATGGGGCCAATGTCGCTAGTTGTCCTAATATATCAATCAAGTGCGACATTGTGGAATATCTTTAATGAAATCAATTCGTAGGTTTACATCAATAATAAAGACTCAAATGAATAAGACGATTTTTCATTTTCACTCTTTACGCACACAGCACAAAGACTTTTCTCATATGTGCGTATCTACCTTTGTGTGAGAGTGTGTGTGTGTGACATAAATATCCAAAGGAGATAGACTTTTTCGAATTTATGGTGGCGGCACGTTTCTATATTATACACCTACAGGTTCAGACTGATACAGTGCTAATGTTAAACAAAAAATGCAGGATTTACTGACACTGAACTTTTCTTAAAACTTTAATCGTACTGAAGTTGCGGTCCGAGAAGAGAAGACCAAACAGTTTATATCGATGTGTCCTAAAAAAATTGCCTCGAGAAGTATATCATTAGAGGTCACTCCGATATTTATTATTCTATCTCTTTCTCTCTCTCGCTGTCGCAAATGTAATTTTACAATACATGGTGTATCGTAATTTTACAATCGATGGTTGCGCCGCTCCGCAGCGGCGCACGCGCACAACTTTCAAGTTTACAATACTCGTATTGTAATTTTAATGAATTACTGCCAACTATTATGATTTCGCGAACAATACCTCAATTGTAATTTTACATTACATTTTGTATTGTATTTTGTGGTAAAATCACAAACATTTTAACAGTGAATTTATTACCTGTCAAATCGAAATTTATGTAGAAAGTGAGTGTTCTCCGTGCATCAAAATAATTCCCACCAAATTTTTATTCTTTTATTGGAGCCAGCGTGTTATCATTTTGAATTGTTTCTAATCCGACATTTTTTAATATATATAAAATAAGGGGAAAATCTGAAAGATCAGTAATTTGATTAAATCTAGAATGCATATATTTACTTTATTTTCACTGAGTTTATTTATGGATATCAACTTCGTCAATTGTGGTATGATCTTTCGCAAATCGTCGATTGAAAATATAGAGAATTTGGAGAAACATGGTTATATGCAGTTTACAATTATATATGATCCCTATTTACTCTGAATTGACTGAATCGAATGGTACACATACATACTTCTAAACCTACTTATATAGTGGATCTGTTGCATTTGAAAATGTGAACTTTTCGGATAAAAGTTCACGTGCGTGTATGTTTATTAAAAGGAATCCCCACCGAATCATCAGGAAATGGCTTTGAGTGAAAATTTAGAATTCTATCATTTTTTCATCATTCCGAGCTTGCAGATTAAAAATTTGAAAAATGGAGAGGTCTTAATCAAACTTGTCAAAGTTACCATTTTACATGTATTTTAATCTGAAAACTCAGTTATTATTCAAATGTTATTCTTATCATAAACTGTTAACTAAATTGGACTAAGATGCCTTATGTTTTGATTCGAACGGTTTCAACGACAAAATATGAGGCCTAGTCAAATCTATCTAAGACTTTTGGTAAAGTATATTTTTCGAATTTTTGTTCCGTAGATTCAAACCTACAAAAACATGTCAGAATAAAAAACTTTGACTAAAAACCATTTCCTGTACATTAAGTGCCGGATTCTTTATGTTTCGACGAGAAAAACTAAAAATGCTTCGAACTAGTGTAATGAAATTTAGTACAATTATATTCCTACATAAGTCCTAGAACCACTTGTTTTCAAGCGAAATCTATTTACTACGAACATACATACTTTTTTATTAATATATAGTTTATTGAAAAAGTATTTGAGTAATGTTTTTATACAACTATTATCCTATTCTCCAGTTACAGGAATAAAAATAATAACCTTTGGGCTTCATGGTAAAGTGATTAAAAATTTTAATTCTTGCACATATTAAAAATCAACACTGAAAATAAATCCATTTTTTAAATCATCCACGCCTTTAAAATACAAAATCAACGCTTTCTTCTTATTGTTACTAATGTATTATAGGTACTTAATTTTTTCTTACAATACATAATGATTTCTTTGAATATGAATGAATTATATTTTATTCCACCTCATATTGTAAACTAATACTCAAACTCAATATTCATTTTTATTTAT
>JAWWLR010000148.1:5334287-5352761 GCA_035041075.1 Acraspis erinacei | reverse complement strand
CAGCATAAGGGATCGTACTTAAATTAAGTAACAGCTCAAGGGGGGGGGGGTCGAGATATTTTGTTACGATTTGTTATAGTAATGGGGGGCGTGGGTCCTTTATTCATCTACGTAATTTTTGCAAATTTGCAAAAACTTTCTCTTGAAAATTGTCTTCTTAGTTGTCAATTTTATTTTTTGGTTGAAAATTTAACAATTTGCTTTTAAAAAAACATCCTTTTTGGTTGCAAATTCAACTCTTTCCGTAGAACATTAATCTTTTATTAAAAAGTATTTTTAATGAAAATTTGTCTTTAATTTAAAATTTCATCTTTTTTAGTAGACATATTGCATCTTTCTTGAATAAAAATGCAACTGTTTTGTTGAAAATTCAACTATTTTCTAGAAAATTTACTTTTTTTTTAAATTCGAATTTTTGTGTTGAATAGTTACTTGCAATCTTTTTGGATAAAAATTCAACTCTTTTTTTGAAAATTTGTTTATATTTTTTAATTAAAAATTCATCTGCTTTAAGAGAAATTTCATCTTTCTTAAATAAAAAAGCAACTTTTTCGTTGAAAATTAAACTATTTTGTTAAAAAGGCATAATTCTGGTTTGAAATTTATATTTTGGTGTTGAAAAATGAACTCAAATCTTCTCTGGGTGAAAGATTAACTATATTTTTGAAAATTTATCATTTTGATTTAATCTTTTCTGAATTATAATTCAATGAATTGTTTGAACAATTATTTTTGTTAAATTTGTTTAATTACTGAGTCACTCCAAGTAAAAAAAATAATTAAAAATTTGAGAGAAACGGCAACTTTCTGCAAATAAGCAAAGAGAATATTATAAAAAAATAAAAATAAATTGTTAAAACTATTATTTTTGTTAACTTTAATTAATGAATACTACACTCTAATTGAAAAGTGGACAAAAAGTTTATAATTTCAGGAAAACCCGCAATTTCTAGCATAGTTCAAATTATTATGTTCGCCATTATGTTTGTTAACATTAATGAACTATTACGTCACTCTAATTAAAACTTGGACAAAAAGGGGATCACTTTTTTAACAATTTTTCTACATTTTGGGATGAAAGAGAACTAGTGGCAATGTAATATCTTTGTATTTTTTTCACACAGGAAAAAAAGGTTGCTGGACATGGGATATTGTTGTATTTTGGCATTTTATGCAATCAAAAGAGAAGTTATTGGAAAAGGGGTAGGGCTTTGTTTTCACTCACGTATACCTTTTAACCATTGCTAAAAATGAAATATGGTTTTATTTGCACTGTTTACACCGAAAATAAAAGTTGCTGAAAATGGGATATTGTTTTATTTTTTACTTTTCACATAATAAAAAGAAAAGTTACTGGACAAGAGGTAAGGATAAGGCTGCTGGAAAAGGGGTAACCCAGTGGGAACCCAGACAACGGAATTTATCAGGAGAGCTAAAATACATTCTGTATAATCGGATGTACCATTTAAAGATAAGACGAAAATCCACTTCCAAGATAACGCATTGTTGATTTCAGCCCATGAAAAGTTGATTATTAAAAGTTATTCAGTTTCGATAAAATAGATGTTTCAGTTGACAATCTGAAAGTAACACTAACCACTAATTGGAACAGACTCGCTGCAGATTGCGAAATAAATATAAAACCATTAGTTCCAATAAATATTAAAACTTAATCCTGAAATATTGAGCTTTTGAATGCGGTGGCAATTATTTGATCTGCTAAAGTTCAGAGCCAATTTATAGTAAATTGTCCAAATATTTTGTTGTTACAATGTCTCTAATAAGAATATTAAGTATTTTATATACAATTTTTTTTCTATTCCGAGAAAATGAAAAATTCAAAATCAATGCTTAATTTTTTTGTTAGAAATTAAACATTTGAGTAACAAATTTATTTCCTGGGTTGAAAATACTTTTTTTTAAATTCAAAATTAATGTTTTTTAACTTAATTTAACTAATTTTGTGAATTTGTCTTTTTTGGTAGAAAACTAATCTTTTGTTTTGGAAATTCAACTGTTTGGTTAAAAATTCAATCGGCTCTGGCGCTCTACATAAAAAAACAATGTCGGTGATTCTTGATACAAAAACCCCGGTTGAAAATTGAACTATTAATAAAAAAAATTTTTAATTTAAAATTAATTTTTTAACTGAAAATGTTTACTACTCCATTGTTGATTTAAACACGATTTTTTTAGGATAAAATGCATGTATTTTGTGGTAAATTTGTCTATTTTGGTAGAATATTTAATCTTTTGGGTAAAAAATTTAACTATTTGGCTTAAAAAATTTTTTTAGAGATTCATAATTTTGGTGAACGATTCATTTTTGTGATTAAAAATTCAAATATTTTGTTAACACTTAATTTTTAAGCTAAAAATGTAACTATTGCATTTATAAATAAAAAATTATATTTTCTTGGTTGCTAATTTATGTATTTTGTGGGAAAAATTAATCTTTTAAGTTTAAAATTAAAACATTTGGTTAGAAATTAATTTTTGTTGTTAGATATTCATCATTTTATTTAAAAATTAATTTCATTTGTTGTAAATTAAACTATTTTGTTCGTAATTCTTTATGATTCAATTTGAAATTATTTCTTTCAAAACAGTGTAACTATTGCATTTATGCTTGGAAAAATGTTGCTTTTTTATTTGAAAATTCATGTAATTTTTGGAAAAATTTTATTTTTTGGTAGAAAAAAATTAATATTTTTTGTTGAAAATCCAACTATTTTTATGAAAAATTCCTTTTCTTTTGTTAAACGTTAGTATTTTGATTGAAAATTAGTTTTTTGAACTAAAAATTTAACTGTTGCATTTTTGCTGGAATTTTTTTTTAGTTGAAAATTGATGTATCTGTGGAAAACTGGTCTTCTTTTTATGAAAAATCAATCTTTTGTGTTGGAAATTCAACTATTTGATTACAAATTAATTTTTTTGCTTAGAGTTCATGATTTTAGTGAAAAAATCATTTTATAGTTAAAAATTAAACTATTTTGTTGAAAATACTTCTATTTTTTAAATTAAAATTAATTTTATTAACTAAAAGCTAACTACTTCATCTTTATTTGACAAATACTTTTTTTAGTTGAAAATTCATGTATTTTTTAAAGAATTATTCTTTTTGTTTTTGTAAAAACTTAATTTTCTTTTAAATTCAACTATTTGGTCACAAATTATTTTTTTTCACTTTAGTTGAAACTTTATTTCTTTGATTAAAAATTGAAGTATTTTGATGAAAATAATATTTTTTTAATTTAAATTATTTTTTTAACTAAAAATGTAATTGTTCCATTTATGCTTAAAAAATTATTTATTTTTATTTGAAAATGTGTGCACTTTGTGACAAATTTGTCATTCTTCGTAGAAAATTAATATTTTTGTTTCGCAATTCAACTATTTGCTTGAAAATTATTGTTTTATTTTCTTATATAACTATCGTTTTAGTTTTAAAACATTTTCTGGTTAAAAAGAGATGATTTTTGTGAAATTTTTTTTACATAAGAAATTAATTTTTTATTTTGAAAATTCAACTATTTGGTTATAAATTAATTTTTGTTGGTTAGAGTTCATCATTTTAGTTCAAAATTCAGTTATTAGGTTAAAAATTTAACTATTTTTATAAACAACATTTTTTTGAATTTCAAATTAATTTTTTTAACTAAAAATGTAACTCTTGTATTTATGCCTGAAAAAAGAATTTTTTAGTTGAAAATTTATGGACCTTATGAAAAATGTATCTTTCTTGGTAGAAAAGTCATCTTTTTGGTTGGCAATTCAACTATTTGCTTGAAACTTATTTTTTAGTTTTAAGATAATCATAATTTTAGTTTAAATAAATTTTCTGTTTGAAAAGTGATGTTTTTTGTGGAATTTTTTTTGTAAAAAATTAATCTTTTATGTTGAAGATTCAACTATTTAGTTACAAATTAATTTGTTTGGTCATAGCTCATCATTTCACTTACAAATACATTTCTTTGCTTAAAAACTGAACTATTTTGTCGAAAATACTTTTTTTTTAATTGAACATTAATTTTTTTAACTAAAATGTAACTTCCATATTTGCTTACAAAATAATCTTTTTTAGTTAAAAACTCGTTCTTTTTGGGCTTGAAAATTCAAGTTTTTTTATCTTCTTACTTGATTTATCCTTTTCAAACAGTCAGCAATATCTCTACTAGTAATCAGTCAACGTATGATTTCATAAACTCCCTAACTGTTTTTTTATTAAATGCCTAGCTTTATTTCCGCCCGAGTTATGGTGTAATTCAGCTCGGACGCTCCACATAAAAAAGTAATGTCCGTGATTCTTGATACAAAGACCTCGATCGGCCTCTTTGTAATAATCTGTGATGTAATTTTTTTCTCGGAGGGGGAGAAAGGGCCTTGTGGGAGTC
Organism: Acraspis erinacei; assembly: GCA_035041075.1. Taxonomy (NCBI): domain Eukaryota; kingdom Metazoa; phylum Arthropoda; class Insecta; order Hymenoptera; family Cynipidae; genus Acraspis; species Acraspis erinacei. The sequence goes on along the minus strand of JAWWLR010000148.1, from coordinate 5,348,364 downwards.
CCGGTGTCCCGGTGGACTCAGAAACTGAACTCTGCGCTGGTACCTATAGTACCGCTGGAACCTTTGCCTCCTTCGTCTCTTATTGCGTAACGCGCCTCATTTGAACTCGAGCTAGTCGCGTCGGCCTCGACGGGCGACGCAGTTACGCGTTAACAACCAAATCCATTCTTAATTTTTTCTTTTTTTTTTCAATAAAAAAAAATCAAGAAATCCAAAATTTGTCCCACTTTGACGTTCCTCTTCTCCTTGGCAGGGAGAAATCGTCTCCAGTTTATACTGAGAAACGATGTTCAGTGATGGTGACGAGTTTTTTCAGGATTTTACTATTCATCATTCCCATTCAAGCTGCATCGGTTTACTCATTCGTGTATTTAATTGCCAACTGTTCCGATCGTAAGTTATTTCGTATTTACAAATTTTGACGTTGACTTTATATTTGTTATTTTATAGGTTTTATTTAAATTTTTAATTGGTTTAGAAAAAATGACACAGAATTATTGTTTTTTTTATAGTTTATTTTTTTATTTTTAACAAGGGTTTTGTATATGATGAATTCTTTTTATTACCTTTAATTGCAAAAAAACGTAGAAATGTCAAGGTTATACACGCGCTTGCTTATAAATACCAAATCAATTGCGCATTTAGTGAAGATACGCATTTAACTTATTTTCTATATGGGGGAACACTCCCTACAGTAGATAATGCAACCTACAGTGAATAATCAATAACTCAGGAGCACAAAACAAATTATTTATTTTGAATGTAATTTATAAACACGTATATTGTCTTAGCCACTAATTAAATTAAATTTATTATTTTGCATATATTAGTATTTTTAATTAATAATTATCAACTGTAGGGTAGTTTTCCCTAAATTAATTTTTCATCTTGCAAAAGTACTTCATTTCTAATGTCAGTTTTAATGTTATGTAATATACATTATAAATAAAAATAATAATGTTTTGCTTTGGACCGGTTAAGTTAATTAAATTTTTTTTATTTACTATAACTTCTATTCAGTGGATAAAATTTTGCTGTCCGGCAAACACATTTTGTGCAGTCCGGCTTAGTCCGAAATCCAAAAGTGTAGTGGAAACTTAACTTTTTTCTAAGAAGCTTTTAGTGTTTTAACGTAATATTTTAAAAGTATTAAAAATTAAGTTTAGTGTTTATTTAAACTATTATTCTGTAATATATCCCTTATTTTTGAACCAAATGTTATTGCAGGCCTCACAGACTTCCTCCTATTCGCCTCTTTTCATAATCCAACTATTTTTTGTTCAGCTAATTCTATTTGTTTAAAATTTAATTATTTTGATGAAAATGCAAAAATATTGATAAGAAGTGATTTATTTGTTTAAAATCCGAAAGTTTTGTTCAAAATTTGTCTTGTTGGCTGCCTAATTGAACTATTTGGTTAAAAATTTGAAAATTTCTCTTTTTTGTTCCTTCTTTATTAAAAAATCAACTGTTTTTTTTCTTAAAACAGAAACCTGTTTTGGTGGATAATTCATCTACTTGGTGTAAAATTCAACTATTTGGTTTAAACTCTTCTTATTTTTTCAATTAAAACTCGATTTTTTGTTTAAAATTTAATTATTTTTTATGAACATGCAATACTTTTGTTAAAAAGTCATCTGTTCTTGTTGAAAATTCAAATGATTTGTTCAAAATTTGTTTTTTCTTCAGTTGAACATCGAATTGTTTGGTTGAAAATTTAATTTTTTATGACCATTCAATAATTTTGTTAAAATTCATTTTCTTCTTCAAAAAATGTTTCTTGAATGAAAATTTATCTCTGGGTGGAAATTTGACTTTTTTGCTAAAAATGCACCTTATTGGTGGCAAATTTAATTGTTTAAATGAAAATTCAACAATTGTATTTTGGTTGAAAATTTAATCATTTTGTTCAAATTTTTTTCTGGATTGAAAATTTAACTGGTTTGTAAAAAATTCAACAGTTTGATTAAATTTTTCTTTTCTTCTTGAATTAAAAATTTTTTTAAATGAAAAATTCTACTCCTTAGCCAAACACTTTTTTGTTGTAAAAATGCAGCAATGCAGCGGCTTGCTTGTAAATTAAACTTTTTTAGTTAAATATTCAATTATTTTACTGAAAAATTAACTTTTTTGGTTGAATTCAATTGTTTTTTATTTAAAACAATTAAACCATTTTTTCGCCGAAATATGAACTTTTACTTTTTTTGGTGGAAATACTTGGTGGAAAAAATAAATTGACCTGGTTGAACGTTAAACTACTTTGTTAAACATGTATTTGTTTAGGTAGAAGATACATAATTTTAGTCGAAAATTCGTCTCTTTAGTTGAAAAAATAACTGTTTAGTTGAAAATTTCTACTTTCTTTGGCTGCTGGTTTTATTTAAAAGTTTACCAAGGATGTTCTTGTTTTTTATTTAAAAATTTCGAAAGAGTAAGTGGTTACGGAAGGTGCCAGCCAGACATCTTTGGAAGGGAATATTTTGACACATCTGGATAGGGTCGTAAAGTTTCATGAAACTGTGGCCAAATAAAAAGTTTCAAAAGTTTCAATAAAATTATAAAAAAATTGTATTCAATTTTAATATTGACATTAATATAATGTAATATAAATATTAACATGGGAGCGTCCTCATATTACACATTTTCGCCCTTTTTTAAAGAATTCTTATTTTACCCCTGTTTTCAAAAAATGCCCTCCCCCTTTTTTCGTTTTTTGACTTAAATTTGAACTGAATTAATAGAACCAAATAAAAAAAGACCATCTATTCTTGGTGGAAAGTTAATCTTTTTTTGTTGAAAAGTCTACAATTATGTTCTTGAATCAGAACTCATCTCGTTTGGATAAAAATTGAACTTTTTGGTTGAATATTTAATTATTTTGTTAAACATGCAACTACTTTGTTAAACATTTTTTTTAGTTGAAGGGACATCTCTTTCTTTTGAAAATGAAACTATTTTGTTCAAAATTGTTTGTTTTTTCTTGAAAATTAAATTTTTGAAACTGAAAATTTAACAATTCTGGTTCTGGTTAAAAATTGATCTTTTTTAGTTTAAAATTTTTACTTTTTGGTTGAAAAAGTGCATCTTTCTTAGTTGAAAGTTTAAGTACATCATTGAAAATTCATATATTTTATTAAGAATTCATCGTTTTTAGAAAACTAAACTTCTTAGCTAAATAATCAACTTTTTGTTTAAATATCGAACACTCCGGTTGAATGTTGAATTCTCTTCATAAAAATTCATTTTTTTAGGATAACAAATTTAGTTGAAAATTCATCACTTGGGTTCAAATGTTAAATATTTTACTAGAAATTGTTTTTTTTTAGAATTAACATTCTTCACTGAAAAGTAATTTTTCCATTTTTTGTGTAAAAACTGATATATGAAATAGAAAATTGATCTCTGCTTGTTGAAAATTCGTCTTTTTAGTGCAAAATTAATCTTCTTGGTTGAACATTCAACCTTTTTGGTTAAAAAATTTCTGTTTTTACCAATTTTATTATTTGGTTTAAAATTTAATTATTTTGTTGAAAATGCAACTACTTTGTTGAAAATTAATTTTTTTGTCTAAATTTAAGTACATACTGAAAATTCATATATTTTGTTGATAATACATATTTTTTAGAAAACTAATCTTCTTGGTTAAAAAGTCAACTTTTTGGTTGTAAAATAAACTATTTGGTTGAATTTCGAAATCTTTCCTTGCAAAATCAGTTTTTTTATGATTCATAAACTTGTTGAAAATTTCTTTCGTTGTTTAAAGATTCGAATATTTTACTAAAAATTAGTTGTTTTTTTAGAATTATTTTTTTTTCACTGAAACTGTAGATATTACATTTTTGGCGGGAAATAAATTTTTGATTTGTAAATTGATCTTTTTTGGTTGAAAATTCATTTATATTATTTAAAATTAGTCTTTTTTAGTAAAAATTAATCTTCCTGGTTGAAAATTTATCCTTTTTGGTTAAAAATTCAACTGCTTGGTAGCAAACCAATCTGGTTTTATTGAAGATTCAACTATTTTGTTGAACATTTGTTTTTTTGGTTGAATTCCACTGTTTTTTAAGCTAAAGCCGGTTCGGTTCAAAGTTCAACTAGTTGGTTAAAAGTTGATCTACTTTGTTAAAGATTCAGTTTTTATTGGTGGAGGATTCATAATTTTAGTTGAAAATTCAAATATTACCGTAAAGGAGTCATCGTATAATTTGTAAATGAAAATGTAAATTTTTTGTTGGAAATTTGTCTTCTTTGTAGAAAATTAATATTTTTGATCCACTGACTATTATTCCTAAAAATAACAATTTACATATAGAAAGCAGTAGTTATGGAAATTCAAAGTCAGCCAAAAATCTAATGACCTATCAAAGTTATTTTTAAATACAGAATTAATTAATTATTCTATTAATTACTACCATTAAATACATAAACCATTTAAAATTCCATAACACATTTTTAAATCTTAAATTAACAAAAAAAAATTTTGAAACGATTAAATAATTTAATAAATTATTATATCTAACATATATACCTTAGATATATTTGCAATCATGATATTAACTTCTTAAACTTACTGATCTATAGGCAAATTTTAAAACTCTATATTCAACTATGTTATAAATAATTCAAGTTAACAAATTAAACATTTTTATTCTCAATTCCTGGACTCTTTTTTACAATATTTTATTAGCTTTACTAAAGTTTAGAATGTTTTCAACGTCTAACATTTAGCTTTGTTATAAATAATTTAAATAAGCAAATAGATTAGTTTAGTGCTTTTTTCGCGGAAAAAAATGTTGTTGCCTATGATATGTATAGAATTAGCTTCTCAGATGTAATAAACTCCACAAAGTTATTAAACCTTAAAATTTGTGTTTATTATAAACGATTAAAGTTCATAAATTTTTTATTATTTAGCTTAAATTATTTTGAACGAAACTAAATGCTAAATTTTACTAATTAATAACTCTGTTAATACCAATGACATTTTTTTCTACTACAGTTTCTCAACAGTTTTTCATAACCTTTCCAATTTATTCTGAAGGCCTCAGAAATGAAATTCTTCTAGAATATTTAGAAATTATATGATTTCTAATTGGAAAGTTTCAAAATGATTGAGTTAAAACTTGGAACGTTAAAAACCAAACGATTTCAGAATATGTTCAAAATTGAAGTATTCTTCAATTATTATACTTAATTAATTAGTAATATACTGTTAAACGAATTATTTTAACAGAATGATTTTGTAATATTGTTTAATATCTTGATAATTATATTCGTTTAATTTTAATTAAGACTTTATCGTTTTTTTTAATAATTGATTTTAGGAATTTCAACTCCCTGTCAATATGACAGCAACTGTGTAGAAAATGCTTACTGCCGGATTGACTTTTGTTATTGCAAAGATAATTATGTCCTTGACAAAAATCGCACCCATATCAGATGTTTACGAGGTGAGTTTTAAATAGATTTAGCCTATTAAATTTCTTACAATCAAAATTGGTTAATAATTTTCAATTAAAATTATATTATATTACTTTATTATTTTATTTCACTATGTTCTGTGATATTTTATTTTATATTATTCTATTGTATTCTATCTTATTCAGCAATGTGCAAAATAACTTCGGATCGGGTTTCGAGTTCGCAATCCGAACCAAGAATCAGAAAATTCTAGCCAGCCTAAAAACCCGAAAGCTAAAATTGGCATGAAAGTTCAATTAAAAAATTTCCAAAAATGTCTGGAAATTTTCGTTAATTTTCCGTAAAGCTTCGTGTCGGATTGGGGTTTTTAATAATTTTGCACCCCTCCTCCTAATTTTATTCTATTCTATTTTATTCTATTTTGCATTCTATTTTATTCTACTTTATTCTACTATATTCTGCTCTGTTCTCTATTGAATTCTCTATTTTACTCTATTCCCTATTCTAGTATTTATTCTATTCTATTATATATTCTCATCTCTATTTTTCATTCCCTATTCTACATTATGTTCACTATTTTAATGTCTTATCTAAACACTATACACTATTCTATTCTGCACTCTATTGTATTTTCTGTTATCTTATATCTATAGTCTATTCCATATTCTACTCTCTATTATTTTACCTACTATATTCTCTATTCAATTCTCTATTAGATTCTCTATTCTACTCTTTATTATCTACTCTAATCTCTATTCTACTCCCCATTCTCTATTTTCTAGTCTATTCCCTATTCTAATTCTAATCTCTATTCCAGATAGTCTATTCTTTTTTCTCTTTTATTCTTTATTCTATTTTCTGTTCTCGATTACATTCCTTATTTTACTTTATTTTTTTCTCTATAGTCTATACTTATATCCCTTTTTTATGCTCTATTCCCTATTCTACTATCTATTATCTTTTCTATTCCCTATTTTTATCTTTATTCTCTATTACATTCTCAATTCTGTTCCCGATTCTACTCTCGATTCTCTACAGTATATTTCTCTGCTTCTTTTATTCTCTATTCTATTCCCTATTTTCTTCCAGAGTGCCAGGCGGGAATCGAACCCGCAAGCCGACAGAGTGGGTCCAAAGCCTATGCTTTAGCCCCCACGACCGTCGACCCACTTGCCCGCTTCTACTCTCTATTCTTTATTCTTTTACCTGCTTTACTCTCTATTCTCTATTATATTCTCAATTATATTCTCTGTTATACTCTAAATTCTCTGCAGTCTATTCTTTTCTCTCTTTTATTCTCTATTCTATATTTTCTATTCTATATTCCATTCCAAATTCTACTCTTTATTCTCTATAGTATATTCTGTTCTCAATTTTATTATCTATTGTACTCAATATTCTTTATAGCCTATTCTTTTTTCTTTTCTATTCTGTGTTCTATTCTCCATTATATTCCCAATTCTACTCTCTATTCTCTTTTGGATTCCCTATTTTTATCTCTATTATCTATTACATTCTCAATTCTGTTCCCTATTCTACTCTCTATTCTCTACAGTCTATTTCTCTCCCTCTTATATTTTCTATTCCATTCCCTATTCTATTCCCTATTTTCTGTTCTATTGTCTATTCTTTAGTCTTTTCTCCATTCTATTCTATATTTTATGCCCGATTCTACTCTCTATTCTTTATTCTTTTACCTACTTTACTCTCTATATTCTCTATTCTACTCTCAATTCTCTGCAGTCTATTCTTCTCTCTCTCTCTCTCTCTTTTATTCTCTATTCTATCTTCTATTCTTTACTCTATTCCCTATTCTATATTCCATTCCAAATTCTACCTTTTGTTCTCTATAGTCTATTCTATTCTCAATGTTATTCTCTATTCGTTTTTCCTTTCTGAAAAGATTCTAAAATTATTAAGAGTTTCTATTATTAAAAGGTTAACTTTTAACGAATCCTTCAATTGTTTATAGTTGCTCGAGGAATGGGAGATCCCTGTGAGAAAGATGTCCAGTGTCAACTAAAGTTTGGCGCCGATGCAGAATGTCGAGAAAACAGATGCGACTGTTCCTCTCTTTCACGCTTTGTTGAAGAGAGGTGCTACAAAACAGCAGGTAAGTGAGACAAGCTATGTAATTGGATACTATTCAAACTCAGTCAACCAAATAAAATAATAGGTTTCAATTTCCCCGATTATTCTGTCACTATGATTTGCTCACCAAATTACCCTCATAATAGCATGTTTAAGGGATGTGAGGGAATTAAATATCCCAAAAACATCCCACAGGAATATCGATATTTCCGCCTTAACAGGATATCCTGAAATAACTTGTGATATTCTTAAATAAAAATATAAATAAATGTAGCAATTTGAATATTTATATCATTAATAAATGCACAGGATTAGGAGAATATTGTCAATCGCACAGAAATTGCCATGTGGAGGGCTCAAGGACCTTCTGCGAGACTGGACGTTGTGTCTGTCCTCTTCTTCACCATGCTAGTTCTGATAGAACTCGATGTGTAAAAAGTATTTGTACGTATTTTATATTTTTTTAACTGATGTAAAAAATCAAATTTACCAATTAAAGAGCGGCGTACTTTAGAACATTTTAGGGGACAGTGAGGAGAAATGATGAGAGGGGAAGTAGGGTAAGTGAGGGGTGCGGAAGTAGAGGAAATACCGAGGGAACGGAGATGAAGTACAAAAGAAATTGGGAGGGTTAGTAGAGGAAGGGAAAGCAGGGGAAGGGGGAGTAGGGGAAATCAGGTGTGGCGGACGGAGAAGTGAGGGAAGGGAAACTGAAGAAAGTGAAGGGGTAGGAGATGTAGGGTCGTGTGGTAATTGAGGTTGTAGGGAAAGTTAGGGGGTAGGGTAAGTAAAGGGGTAGAGGAATTGAAGAGAAGTTAGTGAAGTGGAAGTTGGAGAAGTTTTTGGAGGGGAACTGGGGAATGGGAGGCGAACTGGGGAATTTGAGGGGAAATGATGGGTGGAGTTTGGTGGCAAGGGTAATGAATGGTTAAAGAAATGATGGAGGGGAAGTGAGGGAAAATAATGGGAGGGCAAACAGAAAGAGGTGAAGTAGGAGATGTGGGTTAGGGTAAGTGAGGGGGTAGAGGCATTGAAGTGAAGTAAGGGGAAAGGAACTAAGGGAAGTTACTGGAAATTATGTGAGGGAAAGTAGGGGTATGAGAAGTAGGAGAAATTAGGGATGGGGAAGTATGTGAAAAATTATGAGAAGAGTAGGGAGGTAAAACGATGTGAGGGCAAGTGAGTGGAGAGGAAGTAGGAGAAATGAGGGGAGGGAAGCGAGGGGAAATTAGGTGGAATTAGGGGAGTGGAAGTGATGATATCTCAGAGTAGAAGAACTAGATCATAATGATCCGGTTCGGGATCATGTATCAAGTCGAGCCAAGATGGCTGACGTTCTTAGAATACTTACGCTCATATGCAAGCTTCTTATGGCTTCTGATCGTTCAGTATACTTGAAAAGTTAGAAAATTAACGAAACCTAGTATTAGAAAATATGACCTGTTAATTGTAGTTGTCACTTGCGTGCGGTTCGACAAAATTTGTAGGTTATGTCGTTATCGCTTCGGCGCTAAAAATTGGCGGCAATTTTGTTTAGTCTGACAAATGGCCAAAAAAATAAGATGAAATTGATCCAAATTGTCATCTTAATAGGCCAGGAAACCCTTTCTTGTAGACCCACGGCTACTTTGACTAATTTTCCGAAATATTTTTTAGTCTTGCAAGAGGAGTGTACAAGGGATGAGGAATGCGTTGTCAAAAATTCGAGGTGCTATGGAAATTGTACTTGTGATATATCTCATGTGATGTCCGCTGATAAAAAAGAATGTCTTAAAAAAGCTGATGCGGTTGGCGAACCTTGTCAGGAAGATTCTCAGTGCCAAGACCCCCTTAAATCCGCAAAATGCCATGAAGGAAAGTGTTCTTGTATCAAAGGACACCATCGAAGATCAGGAGCTTGTTTTTGCAGCGTTGGTAAGATAATTTTTGTTAAGCGTAAAAATAGCTTTCGCTTAAGCAAACATTAGAACGACAAATACAGTGAATGAATAAAAAACTTATTCATTAATTGTATATTTTTTTGGATTATGTTTATCCCAAATATGCTCTTCTTTCTAGGATTGAATCAGTCTTGTCAGAACCACTATCAGTGCACGACCCCGACGAATATGGATTCTGATACAAGTGCTGTGACTAATGTCGATTGTATTAATGGTATGAGAGTTTTTTGTTGTAATTTATTTTTCTATTTACCTATCTATTTTTTATCTATCTATCCTATCGGATCTCGTAAATGGAACGGTTACGTAATTGCCTGACCGTAAAGTGACCACATACTGTCCGTAAAGTGACCACATAGTGTGCTGAAATTGGTCGTAAAGTGACCACATGTTGACTGTAAAGTGTCCACATAGTCCTCAACACTTTTTTTTTTAATCTTTTCATACATTTATATTTGTTTATTTTTATTCATTATTGTGCTAAAAAATTACAAATCAAAATCTGTGTGCAACAAACCTAATATTTTACACACTAATAAATAAATAAATAAATAAATAAATCTAAATCTGTAAGGAGATAAAAAGAGTGTTGAGTTCTATATGGAATGATGAAATTGTGAATAAGTGAGAAACGGGATGAAAATATGCCCTAGCGTGCCCAGTGAACAGAACGGTCACTATGTGGTCACTTTACGGTCAGGCAATTGCGTAACCATTCGGTTCGCGCGGTCCCTTGAAGCATATATTACCTATCCCATCCATTGGCATTAGGGAGAAATTGGTCAATGATTTAACTGAATAAAAAAATATACTTATTAAAAACGCATTGAAAATCACTCAAATATTTATGAATAGATCAATAGATTGAATTAATTCAAAATTAAAGAGTAAAAAATAAAGATAAGAATAAATTTTACTTTTTTCGAATTCAGGATTCCTTTTTTTTTACTAAAAAGAACATTCTCATTTTTACGAATAAATAATAGTATGTCCATTTTAGACCCGTATTTATTCAAAATAAAATACGTAAGCTTTTTCTTCGACAAAAAATAGAACTCTAAGTTTGAAAAAAGTTTAGCTTATTTTCTATCTTCATTTTTTTGTAGTAAAATGATAGTGGGTGATTAATTAAATTAATACTTGTTTCCGGAATCGTTCAAATTGTACATGATTTGATTTTAAAATGTTCAATTTTGGAGGTTTCAAGTTTGAAGTAGAAGAATATTTCAGGAAAATATATTTAAATTTGGCTTTTTAAAATTAATATATTTAAAAACTATCATTTTCAAATTTGAGGTTCAAGAACTGAATAATTTTCAAGAGCCCTTTAAATTAAGTTTTTTACAAATTAAATATTCAAAAATGTAGAATTTTAAAGATGTAAAATATATAAAATTAACATTTCAAACTCTAAAATTAAAAATTAAATTAAACTAAAAAATTGTCCCAGTTTCATCCGAAGCCAAATTTTAAAAATATCGATTTTGACTCGCATTCAACTCACTAGCAGTGTTAAAAAATTTTAATTTCTGCAATACAGAAAAAAATTAAAACCCAAAATTTTTTCCCTTTCAATTTCGAAATAAATCAGGAACGAAATTTCCCTCTTCCAATTCAGAAGCAAAACCAAAATTTCCTTTACTCCAATTGAATAGAAATTTTTTAAATAACTTAAATACTTATAACTATAATAATAACTATAATAATAACTATAATAACTTAAATAAATAACTATAATAATAATAATAACTTAAATAACTTAAATAGCTTAAACTCAATTATAATATTAATCAACATGTTACAAGTTTTTTAAACTTCCTTCTCCAATTCAAAAAAATAAAAACAAAAATACCCTCCTTTCCAAATCAATAAAAATATTTAAAAAGTTACATTTTCGGATTCAAAAAAATATTGAAAATATATAATCTGTCCCGCTTAAATTAATTAAGAAATTTAAAAAATAAAAATTTCTTCTTTTCCAACTCAATAAAAATGTTAAGAAAACGAAATTTTTCTTTCATTTCAGAAAACAGTTTTTAATAAAAAATTCCTCCATATAATCAGAATAAAAGTATCTAAAATAAAGAATCTAAACACGACAACTCAATAAAGGTATTTAGAAAAGAAATTAAAACAAAAAATCGTTCTTTTCATGTAAAGAATAATGTTTAAAAGAAATAATAATAATAAAAAATTTCTCCCTTTCAACTCAATAAATCTCTTAAAAAATACAAAAATTATCTGTCATTCATAACAAAAAAAGTTTTTTAAATGAAAAATTCCTCGTTTTAATCAGAAGAAAAACTTCTAAAATGAAGAAGCTGATCCTCTTCAACTCAATACAACAAATTAGTTACCAAATTTCCTTCCTTACATTTCAATAAAAATGTTAAAAATACAAAATGTACATATTCCAATTCAGAATTAGATTAAAAATAAAAATTCACTCTTCCAATTCAGAAACGAATTTAATACCAAATTTTTTTTCTCTTCTATTTCTGACAAAAAAATTGAAACGACAATTTGCTTCCTTGTAATTTAGAAATAAATTGGAAACAAAAATTCCCTTTTCCAACTCAGAAACAAATTCAATAGCAAAATTTTCTCCCTTCCGTCTGAATTAAAATGTTAAAAATGAACAAAATCACTCTTCCGATTAAGAAAAAGATTGAAAGTAAAAAGTGTTCTCCTTTCGTCATAAGAAAAAGGTTGAGAATAAAGAATCTGTAACGCTACAACTAAATAAAAACATTAATAGAAATGTTTTTAAATCAAAAAATTCCCTTCTCTAATTTAGGAGGAAAAAAACAACCAAAATTTCCTCTCTTTAAACTCATATCAAATATTTGATAATATTTTATCTTAATTGCTATTTGATATAAAATGTGTACCTAAGATTCTCATTTTCTCACAGAAAACTTTATGTAATACATTTTTGAAATCCAAAATATATTTTCCAGGAGTTTGCACTTGTGCTGCGGACCATACCTTTACTTCGAATGGCCTTGATTGTATTGGATACGTTGAAAATGGTAATTTATAAGTCGAATATCAAAACAGATTTTAGCTTCACCTTTCCCGTACAGTTAATTAAATTATTTTCTATTGCATCGCCGATTAAAATCTCAATTAGCAATTGACCTCAAAAGAATAAAAAATTATTTTCATTTCATTGTAAAATAAACAGATTTAATATCGGCACAAATAGCAATAATTACAAAAGTAAAAGTAAATTAAAATACAAAGACCGATAAACTATTATCACAATTATTGAAGTAATTAATTTTAATCATTAAAAATCTGAAATGCAATTAAAAACTGAGAAAGTTTCTTTTTTCTTCTAGGTGTTTCGTCATGGAGGCTGAGTAGTTCGATTGCTTTAATTATTGCTTCGCTTATTGCTGTCAATTAAAAGCAATTGACAATGACTTAAGGCTCAGGTTAATAACTCGCTACTAGCAGTATTTATTTATGAATAGCATAATTATGTTAATTGATTACGCCAAAGCAATGCTAGTTTCTTCATAAATTATTCTACAGATATAATTTATTTACGTATGCGGGCGATGCCCATTTGATCGCTGAGGGATGGCCAGACGCTGTCAATGACCTTTGCCGGTAAGGGGGGGACTTTTGTACTAATCAGGAATAAAATAAGAAATATAACAAATTTTTTAGTTTGAAATTAGTAATTTAGAAATATTATTTCTAAATCTACATTTTTTGGCGATTCTATAGCGATAATTCTAGCGATTCTAGCCCTAATAAGTTGAAAATTTGAATAAGAACGATAAGATTGCTATATATGATTCCTATTTTTCAAATTCTGAAATTTTAAGTCTTTCAATTTGAAAAGTTCAGTTCGGAATATTTTTTTTTTAATTTTCAAATAAAAATTAATTCAATTTACAATGCCTAATTCTAAAATCTTCTCATTTTCTAGACTTCAATTTTAGAATTTGTCTTAATGTACTTTAATGAAGAATAAAATAGGAAAGTTGACAAATTTTTGATTTTGCAATTAGTAACTTAGACATATTTCGAAATGTATGTTTTTTGGCGATTCTAGCGATATGTTGCTTGCCTTATAAGTTAAAAATCCTACTTGCATTGCACCATGAAAGTGGGATGCCCAGCAGAAGTATTAATATCATATCATGTAAATTGAAGTGCTTTTCCTTTCAACCCTTTTATCATACAATATTTACGAAGGGGAAAATGGGAAAAGGAGAAAATATTCAAGGGAAGGGGGGGAGAGGAAAAAAGAAAAGGTGGAAATGGGAAAGAGAAAAACGGTGAAGGGAAAGGGGAAAGGTTCAAATGGGGAAGGGGAAATGAAAACAGGAAAAGGTAATAGGGAAAAGAAAAAGGGACGAAGAAATGAGAAAGCGGAAAGACTGCACAGGGAAATGTAAAAGGGGAAATGGGAAAAGAAAAGTAAAAGGGGGAAAGGGAAAAATAGGTAAAACAACAAGGGTAAAGGGAACGGGGAAATGGAGAAAGGGGAAAGGCAGAAGGGTGAACAGAGAAAGGGGAACCGGTAAAGGGGAATGGGGAAAAGGAAAATGGAAGGGGAACGTGAGAAATGGGAAAGGGAAATAGACAAAAGGGACGGGGGAAATGGG
>JAWWLR010000148.1:5287691-5298083 GCA_035041075.1 Acraspis erinacei | reverse complement strand
AAAAATGGAATAGTAACATTTTCAGTAAAAAAAATTATTTGTAACAAAAAAAAACACGAATTTTCAAACAAACAGATGAATTTCAATTGAAAATGATTATTCTTCATCCATTCACGATTAATTTTTAACTAAATAGTTGAATCATCAAATAAAAATGATTATTAATTGTCAATCAGGTGATTTTTACACCAAAAAAGAGTACATTTTTATCAGCAGAGTTGAATTTTAAACAAAAAAATCAAATTCCTACGAAAAGAGATAAATTTTTATCAAAAGGGTTGAGTTTTTAAGCTCAAAAATCCATTATTTCGAAAAAATTTTAACTTTTAATCCCGGAAATATGAATTTTCAATAAAAGAAAGGTGATCTTCAACCAAACAGTTGATTTTTCAATAAAAAAGATGAATTTTCTACCAAAAGAGATGAATTAAACAAAAAATTGAGCTTTCCAGATAATTTTTTTTTTAATCAAAAAGTTACGCTTGGAACCAAACACTAGCACTTTCAAGCAAAAGAGACTAATTTTTAACAAAAAAGTTTGATTTTAAATGAAATAGTTCAATTCTCAATTAAATGGCTGAAATTCTGAACAAAAAAGATTAAACTGCAACAAAAAAAAAGTTATTTTTCAGCTAAGAAAGAGGACTTTTCTACCAAAATTATGAATTTTTAACAGAATATATGAATTTTAAACTAAAAAGATCCATTTTTAAATAAAAATGAAGTTTACAAAATGTAATTAAAAAATAATTTGCAACAAAAAAAAAACGAATTTTTTTAACAAAATAGTTACATTTTCAACAAAATACTCATATTCTCAACAAAAACAGATTAATTTTCAACTAAAAAATCATTCAAAGTAAAAATCAAATTTCTTAAAATCTTCTAGTTGTTTTTTGACATTTTTAGAACTGATTTTTTAAAAATTATTTTCTAATCTTTTCAAAACCCCTAAACATAAATATATTTTTAAATGATTCGAATTTTTCCTAAAATTAAAAAAAATCTACATAAGCTTGCAAATATCTTTTAAACTGAATAATAAATTTCACCATTTTTCTTAATTCTGCATAATTAAATAAATTTACTCAAAATCTTCCGAATTCTTTTAAATTAAAATTCATTTTGCAAAATAAAAAATTATTTAAGATTTGCCCAGAAATCTAAAGAAAATAGGTTTATTTGCTTGAAATCTTTCAAAATTCTTAAGAAACTTTGAAGCTTTTTGTTCGAATTTTTCAACAATCTACATTTGGTTTCGGATCTTTTTTATATTTATAATTTTTTGAAAACATACAAACCTTTTCCCTCTCTACAAAAACAAAAATTTCAGGAATCAAGCCTCACCTCCAATATCGCATTCTTCTCCGTGCTTTCCTTTCTTTCGATCCTTCACTTTATGCTTCGATTTGTCCTTATCTTTTCGCTTATCTTTGTCACCGTCCTTTTGATCCTTGTCCTTTTTTTTCTTTTCTTTATCCGAGTCTTTTTCTTTGCCATCCTTCTCTCGCGACTTTTCTCGTTTTTCTTTCTTCGGGAAGAATTTGGTTTTCCTTGATTTTGAAGGACTCCTGAGTTTTTCAATCAAAGAAATTAATTTTAAACAAAAAGACCAACTTTTAACAAATAGGATTCATTTTCTAGCAAAAAGATGAATTTTTAAGAAAATATTATGAAATAGATCATATTTTAACCAAAAAGTATGTTTATTTTAAAATTCTAAACCAAAAACAGTTGAATTCGACCAAAGAAAAATGAATTACGAACCAAAAAAGATTAAATTTCTACCAAATTTTTGAATTTTCACATATAAAATATCAGTTTCGAACAAACTTTCATTTTCAACTGTTGAATTTTTAACGAAAGATGTAAATTTTCAATCAACAAGATTATTTTTTACCGAAACAGACGATTTTAAAATCAAGTAGATAAGTTTTCAACACTAAAAAGATCAATTTTCTAGCAAAAAGGGCAAAATTTTCTTTTCGAACAAATTATTTTCAACAAAAGAAGCGACTTTTTAACTACAATGAAGAATCATCAGCAAAAAAAATGTTTTTTTCAACAAATTAGTAGAATTCTTAAAAAACATAAAAATAAATTTTCATCAAAACAGTAGGATTTTCAAACAGAAAATACCATTATTGAACAAAAAAGTTCATTTTCAGCTAAGTTGTTAAATTTTAAACAAAACAGTTCAAGTTTTTACTAAAAAGATTTTTTAATCAGGAAAGAAAAAAGATGTTAACTAAATTATTTAATTTTCAAGAGAAAAAGACGAATTTGTCACACATAGTGGAATTTTCAACTAAAAAGATGAAATTTAAAAAAAAATTGAAAACTTACTAAAACTAAAATAATGAATCTTAAAACAATGGATATTTGACAAGAGTACAACTTCGAAGACATTTTTTAAATTATTTTTAAGCCGAAACGAACAATTTTCTAAAACATTGCAAGCAAAAATGTTGCATTTTCAACAAAATATATGAATTTTCAACTAAATGTTCAAGATACATTTTCTGAGTTGAATTTTTGCAACAAATATTTTTATTTTAAAATAGAAAAAAATTTGAGTTTATCCAAAAAATTATTAATTTTCAGACCAAAAATAATTAACTTTCAAACAAAAATATTTCGATTTTCTTAGTAGGTTCTACTAATTTATTCCAGAATTAAGTGGAAAACGAGAAAAGGGGCAAAAGTGGGTCATAGAGGCATTTGAAACGCTCTAAATTTCTAACATTTAAAGTAAAAAATTGCATTTTCAACAAAATAGATGAATTTTTAATCAAATAGTGTAATTTTTAACAAAGAAAATAAATTTTTAATCTAGAAGACAAATTTTCTTCCAAACAAGACGAATTTTTCATAAAAATACATTAATTTTCAATCAATTTATTGAACTTTCAAGATAAATTTTCAACCAAAAAGTATGAAAGCTCTCCACAAAATGTAGTATTTGATATTTCAAAAGAAAAATAATAATACTGTAAATTTTATAATAAAATAATTAAATTTGCATACCAAAAAGAAGAACTTTTGACAAAAGAAATGAATTAATATTAATAATTAAAATTTTTTTAAATATTAATAATTAATAATACCGTTAATTTGAACAAAAAATGAATTTTTAAAAAATTAGCTGAATCATTAAAGGTGAATTTTTGGCCCAACATTTTAAGGCATTAAAAAAAAAACAAAAAGAGATAATTTCTACAAAACAGTTGAAATTTCAACAAATTTTTGTTTAACAAAATAGTTACATTATTAACCAAAGAGATGAATTTTCAACAAAAAATATGAATATTTAACTCCCAAAAAAATTTGTAAATGTTCCAACTTTTAATCAAGTAGTTTCTACGTTTAAAAAAAGATAATTGATCAACAAGAAATGTAAGGGACGACTGAAAAATCCCGAAAAATAAAATTCCCGAATTGGAAAATTGCCGAATAATAAAATTCGCGAATAATAAAATTATCGACTTGGAAAATTCCCGAATATTATTCCTGGAAGTTAGTAATATTACCGAATGGGAAAATTCCCGAATTTTAAGAATTAAACTTATTTTTATAAATATGTTTGATTGCTTACAAAAACAATAATGAAATTTTATTTGATTATTTTTGATGTTTAAAATTTCGAAAACTGTTATTTGAATTTAAAATAACAATAATTTTGTTTTAATTTTAAAAATATTGTTATTTTAAACTCAAGCTACAATTTTCGAAATTTTAAAAATTAAAAATAATTTTAAAAATAAAATTTCATTATTTTATTTGTAATCAAACACATTTATAAAAAAGTTGTAATTGTTTAAATTCGGTGATTTTCCAATTCTTATATTTTATAATTCCACAATTTTCTGTCATGAATTTTATCATTCGGAAATTTTTCAATTTCGGAATTTTATAATTCGGCAATTTTATTATCAGAGAATTTTTTTCTCGGGAATTTTCCAATTCGGTAATTTTATTTTCCCGCAATTTTATTATTCTGGAATTTTCCAATTCGGGAATTTTACAGTGTCGAGAATTTTATTTTTCGGGATTTTTCAGTCATCCCAAATGTAACAGTTGATACTTCAATCAAAAACGAAATTTCAATTTTAAATAAAAAACAGTTGAATTTATGGGAAAAAAGAGGAATTTACAACTAAATAGTTTAATCCTCAATCGAAACAAATTTCCAACGAAACAGATGAATTTTTAACCAAAGAAAATGAAAATTCCACCAAATAGATCAATTTTTATCTAAAACGAGGAATTATCAACAAAAAAGCTTAATTTTCAACCAAAAAATATAATTCAGTCAAGAAAGAAAAAAATTCGACCAAATTAATCAATTTTGAAGCCAAAAAAAGATGTATTTGTTACCAAACAGTTCAAGTTTTAACAGAGTAGTTAATTTCCAATCAAAAAGTTAAATTTTCTACCATGTAGTTAAGTTTATAACTAAAAAGATGAATTTTTAACCTTGAAGATTAATTCTCTACCAAGAAAAGATGAATTTTTAACAAAATATATGAATTTTCAACAAAATAGTTAATTTAAAAAAAAAAACAGTTTAACTTTTGGAGAAAAAAATGAACAAAAATATTGATTATTATTTTTAAAAATTTTAACAAAAAAGACAACATTTTTAAAAAAAGGGGTGGATTCCAATCAGGAAAGAAAAAAGGTGTTAACTACGTTGTTCAATTTTCAAGCGAAAAAAAAGAATTTCTTCTACATATTTGAATTTTCAACTAAAAATATGAAATTTAAAAAAATTCAAATTTTTCATTTTCCCTAAACGTTATAAATTTTATTTTCAGGTTAAATTTTCAACCAAAGAAATTAATTTTAATCCAAAAGATCAACTTTCAAATTATAGAATTATTTTTTTACAAAAAAAAATGAATTGTTAACAAAATAACTGTATTTTCCACAAAATAGTTAAATTTTTAAACAAAACTGATGAATCACCAACGAAAAAAGAAACTCTTAACAAAGCAGTACCACTTTCAATGAAATGGTTGAATTTTCAACGAAAAATGTTGTAAATGATTTTTTTTATAAAACAGTTGAATTATTAACCGAAAATATGAAATATTTTAATAAAATAATAAATTATGGAAAAAATATTTACATCTTCTCAATTAATAAGCACCTGGTCAAAAAACTTTAAAATCTTTTAACAAAAATTTAGAAAGTTATGGGGATTTGGTGCAATAAAAACTAAATAAAACTTACTTTGTCTCCTGATCTTCATCAGGTGAACTTTCACCTTCTAAGGTAGCATACCCTTTGTCTTTTCTATCCTTTTTGTCTTTTCGTTTTCCACCGAGAAGGTCCTTTTTCGAGTGCTTGTCATGTCCTTCGTCACTGACTAGATAACCAACAAAACACAAATTTAAATTATCTAGATTTAAATTAAATTTTCAACTTCGTATTGAAATCTGAACATGATCTTTTTATTTGATGAAAGAATTCACTCGATAAACGGGCATAAAATGACTAGAAATGTTGAAAATTGAGGAAAATGACAGGTAAAGGTACATAACCTCTTCGTAACGTTTAGAACCGGTTAATTAATTATGTTCTTTGGTATCTTACAGTCACTCTCGTTACTTTTCCGAGCCGATTCAGATGCGTAAAGTCCTGGAAACTCCTTTTCAACATCAGGACTTTCAAAGTCCATTATATTCCTTATTTTTGACACTTATTTTTTTCTATTCTGACACCCTTTTTTTGTTGACTGCCACTACGACCATGGTTGGAAATAAACAAGATGTGCTCCTCAGGCACACTGCTCATGCGTTGCACTAGTATTCTCATTGGATAAAAATAGCACACTTTTTTTAAATTATAAATACAAATAAATTTTGTATAAATCTTTGTAGACTTAAAAAAACTAATTTTGTGTCATAAAATAGTCTTTTGGAGTTAACGGTAAATTAATTATTTCATTTCACTAATTACGAATAAATTATCGATTTTAAATTCAACGAAAGGAATACCCATAGAGTTATTTAATACTTTCTGAGAATTATTTAAAGTTGTAAAATTTTGATTTTTTTCTTGACTGAAGATGGAAATTTATTATTTTTTAAATTTGTCTTGAGTTTAATCGGGATAGAGTCTTTATTTTTCATTTTTTAAAATTATTTACTGAAGTGGTAGAGGAAATTTTGTTTTATGATTTTATTCGCGTGGAACGTAGGAAAATTTAGCATTTTAATATTTCTGAATTGGAAAAGGGGATTTTTTATTTATTTCTGAATTGAAAGTGGCATATTTTTTACTTTTAACATTTTTATTAAATTGGAAGGAAAGGAATCTTGTTTTTAACTTTTCTTTCTGAATGAGGAAAATTAGAACTTTTGTAACTGACATTTTGGTTAATATTTTTATTGAGCTTAAGGGGAAAAATTCAAATATTTTCTCATTTTTCTTCAGAGAAAAAAGCGAAAGATTAAAATTTTTTTCTTAATTGGAGAAGGAAGTTTTTTTACGTTTAATATTTTGATGAATATCTTACTTGACTTGAAGCGTGGCGTATGATTTATGTTAAATATTTTGCTTACGACAAAAGAAAATAATTGTTTGTTTTCAATCTTTTTTTGAGTTGGAAGAAAAAATTTTGTTATTTTAAAAATTTCTGTTTAATTGGGAGAAAGGAAATTTCGGTATTTTTTTTGTTTCTGAATTGAAAGAGAGTTTTTTCCAATTAAGAAAAAAAATCAAAATTGTAATTCTCTCTCTTCTCTCGAAGAAATATGTGAAAATAACATAATTTTTTTTTTTTAATATTTTGATTGAGTTGAAAGGAAAGAAATTTTATTTTTTAATTTTTTTCTGGATTTAAAGAGGGCATTTTTTTATTCTTAACATTGTTAGTTAGTTTAATATGGACAAATTTTGTATTAAAATTTTTTTATATTATTTGAAGAGAAAGTTTTTATTTAGTTGGTTTATTAATTGGAAAAGGAAATCTTTATTTTTCAATTTGATCCTGAATTGGAATAGAGGGGGCATTCTCTATTTTTAACATTTCTTTTTTAGTTCGAAGAAATAAAATTTGGCTTACATTTTTTTCCTAAATTGGACGAGGGAACTTCTTTTTTTTAGTGTTAAATTTTGGTTAAATTTGGTTAATATTTTAATTGAGTTAAAGGGGGAAAATTTTAATATTTTTCAACATTTTTCTTGAGAGAAAAAAGGGACAATTTTTATTTTCATTTGTTTTTTGGATTTTCGGAAGGAAATCTTTTTTTATCTAAAACGTTTTGATTAATGTCTTAATTGATTTTAAGCGTGACATATTATTTATTTTAAATAATTTTCTTATGATGAAAGAGAAGAATTTTTATTTTGAATCTTTTTCGGAATCAAAAGAGGAAATATTTTCATAGAATTTTTACCTTTAAAATTTAGACCTTATATAATTGTTAATTGTGAATGATTAAAATAAAAACCTCTTCAGTTTTAAAGATTTATAATTCAAAGTTCTGCAAATTTGAAGAATCACAACTTAAAAATCTTAAACAAAAAATAAATAAAAACAAAATTCAAAAAACAAATTCATTAAAAATCTTAAATTTTGAAAATAAAAAAATATAAAGATTCCTTAATTTGGAAGATTTACAATTCAATGATGTACCAGTTTAAAGAGTTGTAATTTAAAACTCTTCAATTTGAAAGATGCATGAATATAAATGCTTAAATTTTAATAATTTTTTACAGCAAAAGTCTAGTTTTTAATTCTTAATCTTTCAAATTAAAAAAAAATGTTTATTTAAAATCACTAGAATTATAGCAATATTAATTTGCAAAACTTAAAACTTGAGAATTTTAAATTGTTAATTGAAAAAATAAAAACTCCAGTTTTAAAGATTTACAATTCGAATTTCTATAATTTTGAAGAGTTGCGATTTAAAATCTTTGAATTTGGAAAATATAGAATTTAAAATTATTCAATTTTCAAGATTTTTAGTTGAAAGGTTTGTAATTTGAAACATTTGTTGAAGGTTTAATTCTAAGGATTTGCAAGTGAAAAATCTTATATATTTAAGCTTTACAATTAAAAAATCTGCAATTTTAGGGATTCATGATAAAAATGGGTCAATTTTGATGATTTTGCTAATAAAAATTCAGGTTTTCGATTGTAAATTTTCCAAATTGAAGAAATTTCTAATTTCAATCTTCAATATTATAGTATTTCTGATTTGCTTGATTAATTAAAAAAATTGAAATTTTAAAGATATAAAATTCCAATTTATACATTTTACAATAGAAGATTATTGAATTTAAAAAATATATAAATGAAAATAATTAATTTTCCAAGATTAATATTTTAAAGGTATATGTAATTTGGAACATTTTTCCTTAAATAATTCAATTCTGAATATTTTAAATTAGAAATTCTTCAATTTTAACGATTTGCAGTTAAAAATGTCTCATTTTAAAAATGTAAAAATAAAAAGTCCTAAATTTTGATGATTTTGATTTGTCATGAAAAAAAATGTAAGCCTAGCATAATTTTTAATTCTGCATATTCTAAATTAAAAACTCTTCAATTTTACATATTTACAATTCCAAATTTCTACAATTTTGAAGACGTAAACCTGATAATTCATGAATTCTAAAAATATGGATTTGAAAACTATTCACTTTTTAAGATTAATATTTTAAAGAGCTGGAAAATTTGCTTGAGCCGTTCAATTTTGAAGATTTACAATGATGATATTTTCTACAATTTTGAAAAGTTACAGTTGAAAACTCTTCAATTTTAAAGATTCTTAAATTTTGATAATTTTGAAGATCAAAAGTCAAGTTTTCAATTCTCGATCTTCACAATGGAACACATTTCAAGCGTAAGTCTTCAATTACTGCATTTTTAATTTGCAAACCCCAAAACTAGAATAATTTTTAATTTCTAATCAAAATAATTAAAGGCTTCAATGTTGAAGATTTAAAAATTTAAAGGTCTTGAATTTAAAAAATATAGAATTGAAAATTATTGAATTTTTAAGATTAATTTTTAAAATATCTTGAAAATTTGTTTGATTAGTTCAATTTCGAGATTTACAATGACTGATTTTCCATTTTGAATATTTAAAATTCCTTTTTCTATAATTTTGAAGAGCTAAAATTAAAAACTCTTAAATTATAAAGATATACGATTAAAAAATCTATTAATCTGGATAATTTTGAAGATCAACGGTCAAGTTTTCCATTTTCGATCTTCCAAATGGAAGAAATTTCTAGTCCAACTCGTAAATATTACTGAATTGTTAATTTTCAAAACTGAAAACTAGAATAATTTTGAACCGCCAATTAAAATAATTAAAGACTTCAATTTCGAAGATTTAGAATTGAAAGTTCTTGAATTTAAAAAATAAATAATTTAACATTATTCCATTTTTAAGATTAACTTTTTAAAATATCTGGAAAATGTTTTGATCAGCTCAATTTTGAAGATTTAAAATACAGATTTTTTTATTTTGAAGTTTTAAAATTTTATTTCCTACAATTTTGAAGAGTTAGAATTGAAAACCCATCCAATTTTAAAGATGTACGATTAAAAATTCTAAAAATCTTGATAATTTTGAAGATTAAAGGTTAACTTTTCCATTCTCGATATTCCACATGGAATAAATTTCTAGTCTAACTCGTAAATATTACTGAATTCTTAATTTGGAAAACTTAAAACTAGAATAATTTTGAACTGCCAATTAAAATAATAAAAAACTTGAATTTTTAAGATTTAGAATTCAAAGTTCTTGAATTTAAAAAATTAAGAATTGCAAATTATTCAATTTTTAAGATTAATTGTTAAAAGTATGGAAATGTAATGGACATTTTTTTGAGTAGTTCAATTTGAATACTTAAAATTACAGATGTTTAAATTTGGAAGATTTACCATTCTGTTTCCTACCGTTTTAAAAATTTGTAATTAACAACTTTTCAATTGAAAAGACGAGCGATTAAAAATTCTAAAATTTGGATCATTTTGAAGATCAAAAGCCAAGTTTTTCATTCTCGGTATTCCACATTAAAGAAATATTTCTAATTTCATCAAACTACTGCATTCTTAATTAAGATTAATAATAATAATAATATAAATAATAATTACATACATATAAAATATATCTTTAAAATTGACTAGTTTATAATTCTAACTCTTCAAAATAAGAAATTTTGAATTTAAATTATCAAAAATAACAGAACTATTATTTCTAAATCTATAAAATTGAATTTTTTAATTTTTTAAATTCACAATTACAAATTCTTTTATTTTTGATTATTTACATTTAAAATTTCTTTAATTTAAAATATTTAGCATCAAAAACTTGATTTTTTATTTTCAAAATCATTGAAATTTAAGAATTTAATTTTTGAATTAAT
>JAWWLR010000148.1:5186800-5198400 GCA_035041075.1 Acraspis erinacei | reverse complement strand
CAAGTTAACAATAAAACTGATTAAACAAAGAATGCGAGCTTCATTTAAAACTGAACAAAATTTTAGTTACCAAAAATTGTGATATTAAAACTTTTTTATGCTTAAACACTTTACAATTTCAATTATTGAAAGTAAATTTAAATCGCTTAAAAATTAATAATTTTTAAATTGCTAATAAAAACTTTCCAGAATTTAACTAATTAAATTTTAATTGAAAATTAAAACCTATGAAAGGAAAAAATTTAACGTTGTTCCTGAAAAATTAGAAATATGAAATTGTAACCACTTAAAATTACCCAAATTTTCCCTTTTACTGACTTATCCATTTCAGGTAGATTAATTTTCACCTTTTTTTATTTTAAACTCAATTTTTAATTTTTTAACTTCAAATCTTCCTTTAGAATTATTATTCATTCTATAAATTCTCGAATATAAAATTGTTTTATTTAAAATTACTTATTTCTTTAAATCTTCAACTAAAAATGGGAGTATTTTAAGATCTTAGATAGAAAATTTAAAATTAGGATAAAAATTTTTTAAAAATCTTGCTATGATGTGATTTCATTTTTTGAAATTGTACAATTTTATGTTTTTGAATCCGAAATTGCTTTATATTTACATCCAAATTTATTACATTTAAAACTGACACTATCAAGGCCTTTAATATAAAATTTTGAAATATTTAATAGCGAAATGGTTCTAAAATGTATTTTAAATAAGGCGAGAAATATTGTTGAGATTTTCAAGAATTAAAATATATGCGAATTATGAAATACGGGAAATTTACCGGTTCTCCCGATTCTCCTGGGTTAGAGGCCACCCTGGTTTTAGTCAAAGAAAAAAATTCCCGGTTTTTTCCAGGTTCGCGAATATTTTTCACGATCAATGAAATTTTAAAAATCGAACACTGAATCTAAAAAATGTTCCATTCGAATTAATAAAAACTGAACTGCAGATTAAAGCACTCAAAGTGAAATTCTTGAATTTCAAACTTTAAAAATTGAATTGTTTATAAAATAATTTCAAGGTTGTTCCATTCAACAATTCTTTATTTAAATTCTCAATAATTTACATGTATAAAATGGAAGCTACTAACATTTTTCAACTGAACAATTTTAAATTAGATGCAGTTAAACTGCTAATTTACAAATTTCAAACTTTTATCGATTGTGAAGTTCAAAAATTCAGATTCAGTTCCCAAAATATAAATCCACATTATCATTTCCAATGCTTTAAACTTAAGCAATTTTAAATTCTTTCAT
The DNA here is from genome assembly GCA_035041075.1 of Acraspis erinacei. Taxonomy (NCBI): domain Eukaryota; kingdom Metazoa; phylum Arthropoda; class Insecta; order Hymenoptera; family Cynipidae; genus Acraspis; species Acraspis erinacei. Next base: position 5,197,138 of record JAWWLR010000148.1, on the reverse strand, counting down.
TCTTTTCAAAAATTCTCCATTTCAACTAATTGTAAGAATTATAATTTTTTTGTAAAATCCACTGTTCCATTTCATAATTAAAATTTGTTGAAAAACACCTAGTTTCAACACGGAATAATAGTTTTGTTGGAAAAATTCAATGTTCCATTGAGAATTGTTTTTCTCCTGGATAAATTCCAGCTCTAATTCAGAATTGTTTAAATATTGAAAACTCCTTCTTCAAATCCGGATTTTTTATACTTTTAGAAAATTTTCCGTTTCTACTAAGAATTAGAATTTATTCTATAAAAGCAAATCCCTGTTCCAGCTCGGAATTTATTTAAATTTTAACATTCCCTGCTCCAAGAAACACTTTTAAAAATTTTTTAATATTTAAAAAAAATTCAGAACTTCCAAAGATCTTTTTAAATTATTCGAATTTTTCTCAAATTGGTCACACAATTTTTTATTAAATCCTGTAAAATTAAAAAATACCCTAAAAATCTCCGACATTAATTTTTGATAATGTTGTAAATATTTCTAAATCTTTTAAAATATTCTCTTAAAATTAATTTTTCAAAATAAAAAATCATTTTTAATTTTCCAAAGAAATTAATTTTTTTTGGAAACTTCTAAATATCTCTTTAATTTACTCGAATTTGGATTTACAAATAATTTTTATTTAAAGAGCAATTAAAAGGTTAACATTCAAAGTTTTGTTTTGTTTAGTTTTGAATATTTAATTTATTATTACTTATTTTAAATACACAGTCAGATATTTATAAATATTAAGAAAATTTGCTTTTTCTTAATTAAAAAATTTCAAACTAAGTGGTTTAAAAATGGAATTTTTTAGACTGGAATATTTGAAATTTAATAGAAGTCTTTAATTATGAATATACTATTTTGAAGATATTTTAAAATTAAAAATAGTTTATAAATTTTCAACAGGGCGTTTACATTTAATAAAATAATAAGACTTTCCAATTGAAACAGTTTAATTTTTAACTTTAAAATCTGCAAATTATAAAATAATAAACTGCTTCCGAATCTTCAGTTTAATTTAAAAAATCAATCATTAATTTATATTCACTGTTGATCAAATAAAAATGTTTTTTATCAAAAATGTTCTATTTCAAACATCATCTTTTTAGTTCTTTTTGCTTTTCCCATTGAATCTTCCATTTCTTTTCATTTGTTCCTTACACTTTTACTGATATTTGTCTTTTCCTTAAGTTTTCATCTCCAATTTTCAAATATAAAATTCGCTATAAAATACTCAATTATTAAGAATTTGAAATAGAGACGATTAAAAAAGTCCCAGGCGTTTTTTTTAAATTCCATGACTTTACCAGGTCTTCCAGGTCTTGTGAAAATCCTGAATTAAAAATTCTAAATCTCAAAAAATTAATATGAAAATTAATTTAAGAAAAAACTTTAATTTCCAAGCCTCAAAGATTAAACTGTTTTAGAATTAAACATTCAAAACTATAAATTTAAATTAAAATTACATAAATTTTAAAGGTGACAACTATTAAATAAATACGAAATAATAAACACTTTGAAAAATATACGCTCTCTAATTGGAAACTTTCAAAAATTACAAAATGCGCGAATTAAGGAATACTGCAAATTTCCTGACCTGAATTTGCAATCAAAGCGATACATTATCATCTAAAATTATGAATCTTAAACCAAAAACGTGACTTTTTAACAAAATTGCCCAAAAAATTACTTTTTAAACAAAAACAGTTAAATTGAACAAAAAAATGAATTTTCAGTTAAAAGATCAATTTTGAATCACAAAACAACGATTTTTCAACAAAAAAGTTCAATTTAAGCCAAAATGATGAATTTTCAACTAAAATTAAGAATCACCAAAAAATTACTTTTTGATAAAACTGTTGAATTTTCTATAAAATAGATTAGCTTTTAACCAAGTTAGATGAATTCTCAATACAACAAAATTTAATAATTGATATTTGCATAAAAAATATCTTCACTAAAAAATACAACTTTTCAACAAAATAGTTATTTGCTCAACCAAAAAAATGAGCTTTCAACAAAAAAATCGATTTTTTAACCAAAAACGATATTTTATAACCAAATTGTTCAATTGTTAACCAGATAGTCGAATATTTCACCAAATAGTTAATTTTTCCTCAAAAGACATACATTTTAAACCAAAAAGAGTAATTTTCTACAAAAAAAAGAACAAAACTTGAAGAAAATACTTGGATTTTTAACCAAATACTACAATTTTCCAAAAAATGGTTAAGCTTTCATCCAAAAAATATGAGTTTTCTACCATACTTGAATTTTTAAGTAAATTTTTCAGTTTTCAAAGAAAAAGGTGAATTTTCGAGCCATAATATTAATTTTCTACAACAAAAAAACACGAAATTTCACAAAAATACATGAATTTTTAAACAGTTCAATTTCCAACTAAAAAATATGAATAAAGAATAAAAATGGAATAGGCAAATTTTCAGTTAAAAAAATTAATTTTCAATTCAAAAATTAATTCTTAACCGAAAAGATTAATTTTCTACAAAAAAGGCGAATTTTGAACAAAATATAAAATTGAAACCAAATAGTACATTTAAAAAATGGTTCAGATTTTTACCAAAATGATTAATTCTCAAACTCAAAGATGAATTTTCAAGAAAGAAGATTAATTTTCTACCAAAAAGACGAATTTTAACAAAATAGATGAATTGTCAACTAAATTGTTCAGGTTTTAAACAAAACCTTATTTTTCGAGCAACAATATTAATTTTCTACAAAAAAAGTAAATAAATATCACCAAAATACATGAATTTTCAATAATATTGCTATAATAATGTGATTTAATTTTTTTTAAATGGTATAATTTTAAGATTATTAATTCGAAATCCCTTTATATTCACATCTTAAATTATTCAATCCAAAACTGACTACCAATATCCAAAAATTAAACTGAAAATTAATTTAAGAAAAAACTTTAGTTTGCAGGCCTCAAAGATTGAAATGTTTTAGAATTGCACATTTAAAACTATAATTTTATATTAAAATTATAGAAATTTTAAAGGCGATAAACGACTGGATCAATTTTTTCTAAAAAAATCTGATTTCTGTCAAATCAAAAATCACTGTCAGTTGCACCGTTGGAAATTGTAGAATTTTTAATATTTCGAGAAATATTGTGAACCTCGGTATAATATTTCTCTCCCGGTTTTGAATTATAATCAATTGTAATGCAATGAGAATGGTTTATTAATAAATTTTATTGAATTAGAGACAATATTAAATAATATTTGTATCAAAGCGAAAAAAAACGGATTCTGTAATCATGACCATATTATTTTTTTATCAATATTTTAGGAACAATTATAGGAGGACTATTTATGCAAAAAGATTAGGATTCAATTTCAAAATAATAGTAATCTAAAAAAACTCTAAATTTTTTTAATTCAATTTTTTAACTCATATTGGAATTTTCTTTTCCAATGTTCAAATATAGAATTCGCTATAAAATACTAAATTATTAGTACTTTGAAATAGAGACGACTAAAAAAGTTCCAGTCGTTATTTTAAAATTCCATGACTTTTCCAGGTTATGCAGTCATTTTTTTGTAATTCCATGACTTTTCCACGTTGATTAAACACTTTTTACAAATTTCATGACTCTCCAGGTCTTCCAGCAAGCCTGCAAACAAACTAGTTTTTAATTCACCTTGAGCGGTCCACACATAGAGCGGTTGCTGCAGTCGTCGTGGACGGTGACGTTCTCCCAAACCTTGGCCGAGACGTCAAAGGCCCACAACTCGTTGGTGACCGTTGAATTGAGAATGACTCCGCCATACATGTAGATTTTGTCCCCGAAGAGGACGCAGGAATGGCCGTAACGGGGCAGAGGAAGTTTTCCCTCGAGGTGAGGCGTTTCCCAGACATTTCCGTTCAAATCGTAGACGTAGATCATCTTCGCCCGGTGGAAACTTTCACCGCCCACCACGTACAGTGAATCCCTCCAAACTATCGTGCAGTGGCTAGCCGAGCCTTCGGGGGAAAAATCCTTGTACGTGACAGATTCCCAGAAACCGCGCTCGCTTCTCTGACTGCAGTCTGAACCTGTACAATCAAAATTAATTGTCAAATAAGATTTCAATGAAATTTCTATAAAACATGGCATAACTCTTCTCTACGTTTAATAAATGTTGAGTATTGTAAACGAAAAGGGAATTTCCTTAAAAAACAAAGAATCTCTCTTTCCATCCCTCTTTTAATTCTTTGGTACTCCTTTCTTTTTTATCATCTTACACTATTTATTGTATTTTCATTCCTTATAGAGTTCTTAAGTGAACAAGAGTTTATGTCGAGCAATTGCTCTCGAGAATATTTTCAGCATTTAAGCTCGAACAGAGAATTTACAGAGCATTTAAAAGAATTTAAAGCATTTATTGTTTAAAAAATATAAATCATAATTATTATATATATTGTTACAAAAACATTCTAGATTGAAATTAAAATATACTTTTTTAAATAAAAGAGTTGCTAAAGATCACGTAGTTCCAGAAAATCTGGGAATGTCATGTAAAACCTGATAGAATTAGAGAATTTTGGAAATACTAAAGTTAAAGTTCATTTTACTATAATTATTAAAAATCGCAATTATTCGGTTGGAAATTAATTTCTTTTGGTTGAGGGTTCACAATATTTTGCTGAAAATTGATCTCTTTTTGTAAATAAATTGAACTATTTAGTTCGAAGTGGAACTAATTTATTAAACATTTATTTATATGGTCACTGACTCATTGTTTTAGTTGACGTTTTTTTTTTGGTTCAAAATTTAATAATTTTGTTGCAAATTATGTTTTCTAGTTGAAAATTCATTGTTTTAAATGAAAATTTAACTCTTACATGTTTGCTTCCAAATTAAAGTTCTTCAGTTGAAAATTCTAATTTTTGGGCGAATATTTCAGCTCCTTAGTGACTAATTTCTCTTTTTAGTTAAAAATTCCTTTAAAATATCAAATATTTGGTTGAACATTCATGCACTTTGAAAATTAATCTTATTGGTTGAAAATTGATCTTTTTTTTATATATAAATTAAATCCTTGAGGTTACAAATTAAACTATTTCCTTGAAAATTTGATTTGATTGAAAATTAAGCTTTTTATTGAAAATTTAATTATTCTATTTTTAGTTGGAAATTTATCTGTTTTAGGTAAAAATTCGAATACATATTTATTGAAAATCCCTCTTTTTGGTAGAAGAATACCCTCATTAGTTGAAGCTGTATCTTTTTGGTTCAAAATTAATTTCTGTAGTTGAAAATTTAAGTGTTTTGTTTGAAAATTCGTTCTTTTTTAAATGCAAATTTATTTTACCAACTAAAAATTTAAGTATTTTATTTTTCGTTGAAAATTTATTTCTTTGGGTTGCAAAAAAATATTCCGTTTTTTTGTGTGGAAAATTCATCTTCTGGTTTGAAAATTCCACTATTTGATCAAAAACTGATATTTTTTATTGAAAATTCATCACTACGATTGAAAAAAATTTCTTTGGCTGAAAACTCGTTTCTTTTTAGTTGAAAATTAATTTTTTTGTATGAAGATGTAAAGGTTCCATTTTTGTTTGAAAATTTATATTATTAGTTAAAAATTAATTAATCTTGCTAACAATTCGTTATCTCTTGTTTAAAATTTACTTTCCTAACTGCAAATTTAACTATTCTAGTTTTGATTTGTAAATTTGTATTTTTTAGTTAAACTTTATATTTATTATTGAAATTGTATCTTTTTGGGTAGAAAATTAATCTCTTGGGTTTGAAAATGAAGTATTTTGTTGAAAATTCAATTTTTTAGTTGAAAATAGATTGTTTTAACTAAACATGTAGTTCTTCTATTTTTGGTCAAAAAATCATTGTTTTGGATGAAAAAAAAAACTATTTTGTTGAAAATTCATTTTTTTATGGTGGAAAATGTATGGAAAAATTAAAAACTATGAAAGGGGAAAATTTTTAATTGAACGTTTAAAATGTAAATTCAAAACTATAAAATTATTGTAACCATTTAAAATTACCCAAATTATTCATTTATTGCTATATCAATTTCAGTTACATAGTTACATTTTTATCTTCTTTATTTTAAGCCTAATTTTTTTTTTAATTTCAAATCTTACTTTAGAACTATTATTCACTTTTGACATTTTCGAATAATATTTGCGAATTCTCTAAAAATCTTTGCGAAATATTTGAAATCATAGTAAAATCTTTGAAACCTTAGGAAAATCGTTAAAATCTTTTTGAATTCCCTAAAAATCTTTGCGAAATATTTGAAAAATTATTGCAATCTTTCCCCAATCTTTTGAATCTATCCGAAATGTTTCCGAAATCTGTGAAATCTTTGGGTAATCTTTGGCATTATGAATTTTATACCTGTAATCATTATTTTATTTTATTTATTATTTATGTTCAATTTTTATGTAGTATAATATTATTATACTATGTCCAAATTGTACCATTCACTGGTCTAAGTCTACGCCCCTCACCCCCTCTAGAAAAAAGACTTTGCTGCTTCTTTTATCCCTAAAGAACTCCTTTTGTCTGCTCATCTCGTGAACTCTATCATTACTCCTGCACCTTTTTTATCCTTTCTATTATATGAGCTCTATGATTTGCATTTATTTCAACTCCTTTACATCTTCTAAGTTTATTCCTCTCAATCTTCCAGTCCATTCTTTTTTTCTTTCTCTACTTTTTCTAGAAATAATTATCCTCGTCTTTTCTACAATTAGATTCGAATTTTACCCAACCAACTATTTCTCCAATCCTGTAATTAAACCCGCCATCCCTTCTTCATTATCTACCATCACCATTATATCATCCAATCCCTCTTAATCCTTTTATTTGCCTAAATTTACCACCCCAATTCCTTTATTAAACCATGTCTAATTCGATGGCTCTATCTTTCTTTTTTTAACTTCATTCTTTAACCTCTCCGATAAAACAGTTAAATATAACATGTACAATGGTGGAAGTAGCGTCATTCCCCTATCATCTTGACCATTTTCCTTTTTTCACTACCGGTATCAATACCCCTTCTTGCCTTAACTCTGGTCACTTCTCTCCTTCCCATACTCTATTGTAAATTATTCATTATCCTTTATTTTTCCCCCATACTTCCACGCATAATTTGGAATCTCATTCATACCTCTTCAAATCCTTTATTTCCTTCTCTTTATTACTAATCTCAGTATACTCCTTTTTTCTCTCATATTCTTCTCCACTACTTTTCCCTTTTCTCCATTTTCTTAATTCCTTTCTCAATTCCTTCTTCTCCTTACACTTCGCATCCTATGCACTCTCATCCGCTACTTCACTAACTTTTTTTTACCTCTGCTCTCCACAACTCTTTTTACTTCTCCATTAATACTTCCATCTCTGCGTTTATATTTCCCTATCACATTCTCATACATTTTACCTTTGTCTTAAATTCTTTTCTATTGACCAATCCCCTCTTCCTGTACTTTTTAACTTTTCTTCCTTTATAATCTTATTGTTATTAATATTCTCTCCCTCTAATGTCACGATTATGGGAAAGGGATCCGAATCTTTATACTCCCCTACCTCTAGTTTCTTTACCCTTTCTATTACCTCGTCGTCCACTATCATATAAACAATTATTGTTCAATGTTTTCCCCCCTGTATTACCGTTTATAAGAGACCATCCCATCTCCTCCAAAATGTTCCAAAATGTTCCCTTCAAATTCAGTATCTTGTGTTTGGATTTTCTTCCTCGCTCTCCTTCCCATTCCCTTCCTCCTCTATCTTCTGTTCTACCATTTAAATGTCCTCATATTATAAGCTTAATCGCTTCCTTATTTTCTTACATAAGTTTTCTTATCAACTCTGATATCTCGCATATCTCCGTTTTGATACTCCCCCACAATCTTTCACCTCTTTCCTCTCATCTTTACCTCTACAACTATTAATCCTTCTTTTTCTGCTTTGATCTCTCTAACGTATAACAATACATTCCTTCCTTATTTTTATCACCATTCCTCCTATTGATCTGTCTTTGTTATTCTTCCTCTTTCCTTTTTGAACAAGCCATCTGTAACCTTTTGGCAACCTTCCTCTTCCCCTATCTCTTTACCATCCCTTTTTAATTAGCCACGTCTTCAACATTATTATCACCTCTCATTGTTCAAAATTTCTCATAAATTCCCTATATTTCATTTACATTTTACAAGATAGAGGTTTCAAATTTTCGATTTTATCCGACTAATGCGCAGTTTAAAAAAATAAAAGTGAATATCGTTCCCTGTTTGAGAGGCCTCCGCAGAGCAATAGGAGGAATGATAATGGTAATACTTTTTTTTTAAATTCAATTATAACTCGTAATTATCATTCTTTTGGTCAATTCCCTAAACTAACTGAAAATTATCTTCTTTTCAAAAAATCCCTGTTCCAAATTAAATTTTAATTATTTTCGAACGAATTATCAACTGTTTGAATTCATCTGAAGACGATTTTTCAACCATAATAGTTGAATCCGCAAACAAAAATATGAATTTTCATCTAAAATTATGAATTTTCATAAAAACATGAATTTTCAAGAAAACATTTCAACATTCAAGCAAAGCGTGGAATTTTTAACCAAACAGTAAATTTTTTAATCAAGAAGATATTTTTCATAACAAAATAATTATCAACAAAATACATGGATGCTCAACCGAGTACATAAATTTTCAAGTAAAGAAGATTAATTTTAAACTAAGATAAGATCATTTTCAACCAAAAATGAAATAGTTATATTTTGAGTAAAAAAAATAGCTTTCAACGAAAAATTAAACGAATTTTCAAAAAAGTAGTTAAATTTTTAAACAAAATAGAAGAATTTTTAATGAAATTATATTAATTCCGAATCAAAAATGTAATGGTAGGCTTAAAAAAAAATTAACTTAAAAAAAAGTTTATAGACGACCCCTAATCCGTTAAGTTAATCTGGTATCTAAGCTAATGTTTTAATTATATCAACGTTCTTAAATTTAAAAAAATGCCAACTATTGAATTTTTTTTAATTAAAATATTTTTTGGTTTAAATATCAACTATTACATTTTTCGCTAAAAATTCATCTCTTCAGGTTAGAAATTCAATTCCTTGGTTGAAAATTTAACAAATTTCTTAAAAGTTCATTTTTTTATTGTTAAAAATTCATCATTTTAGTTAAAAATCCTTTTTTTATTACAAAAATTAATTTTTTTTAACTGAAAATTCAACAATTTTATTGAAGTTTTGTTTCTTTCTTGATTGCAAATTTTTTTAAATGAAAAATTCAACTATTTCGTTCAATATTAATCTTTTTGGATTGAAAATACATCTCTTTCTCTAAAAATTTCATCTTTTTTTTGCTAAAAATGCTACTGTCAGCTTAAAAAATAATTTTTTTGTTGAAAATTCATATTCTGGGGTTGATAATTTTGTTAAAAATTCATACGTTTTTGTAGAAAATCAATTTTTTGGTTCAAAATGCAACTTTTTAGTTGAAAATTTGTCTTTGTTAGTTAAATCAAACTATTTTTTGCTTTAAATAAAAATATTTTTGTTTTTGAAATATCGACTATTACATTTTTGGTTGAAAATTAATATTTTTTGTTAAAAATTCAACTCCTTGATTGAAAGTTTACCTACTTTCTTAAAAGTTTACGTTTTTGATTTGGAGATTCATAATTTTAGTTGTAAATTCCTTTTTTTGGTTTAAAAATTAATTGTTTCAAATGAAAAATGAACTATTTTGTTGAAAATTCATATTGTCGGATTGAAATTTCAACTGTTTTGCAGAAAATTCGTCTGATTTATTTAAAAAAAATGGTTAATCAACATTATTATTCAAACTATTCAGTGGAAAATTGACATAATTAATTGAAAATTCATATTTTTTTGGTGGAAAATTCAACTATTTGGTTGAAAATTCATGCATTTCATGAAAATTCGTATTTTCAGGTATAAAATTAATCTTCTTTGTTAAATATTTAAATATTTGGTAGCAAATAAATTTTTTATTAAAAATGCAAGTGTCGTTGAAAATTAATCTGTTTTAGTGGAGAATTCAAGGGTGTTTTTTGATTCACAAGAATTTAGTCTCAATAGCTTAAAATATAATAAAAGAAACCAATGCATTAAATAGTTTAATTTATTAAAGGAAAGAAATTTAGAGTCACAAAAGAAAATTACAGATTTCCGTTTAAACAAATGTTTTAATAATATCTCTAATGTTCAAATCCCAGATACGATTCCGGAGACCTTAGCGTTAGGCAATAATTATGGTATTCCATTCAAAGTCAATAAGATTCCGGTAAATAGTATGATTGCT
>JAWWLR010000148.1:5097565-5116100 GCA_035041075.1 Acraspis erinacei | reverse complement strand
TTTGATAATGTATCTTTTTTAGTTGAACATTCATTCTTTTTTTAAGTATTCTTTTTCAGTTTGAAAATTCAATTATTTTGATACAAAATTGATATTTTGGGTTGAAAATTCGACTTTTTTGTTCAAAGTTCATATTTTCGGGTTGGAAACTGTTTTGCTGGAAATTTGTCTTTTGGCTTGAAAATACACCCCTCGTGTTTAAAAAATGCCTTTTTTATTGGTTGAAAATTATTTTTTTTCTCTGAAAATGTAATTCTTCCATTCCTGATTCAAAATTTATTTATTTATAATTTATTCATTCATATGATTGTTGTCACAAAAAGTGTTTCAAACATATTTAAAAACATTTTTGTCTCGCATTAAAATTATTGATAAGTGCAAGGTAATTTTTAAGAAAAATCTAGAATGGTCAGAGAAAAGTTGGGTAATTTCTAAATTTGGATTTAGCAGCAACCCTGTCAAAGAAATTTATGAAAGAAATATAAGTTACCTGAATTTTCCAAAACCAGGATCTGAAATTGGCCGAAGGCGGATTGAAAGTAGTGTGTGTGGGATCAGTCTGGAAATCCTGGAACTGGATGAAAAAAGGATTTACCGCTCAAATTGTCAGAGGCCAAGTCGTGGACGAATTAACTCTTCTTTTGTTAACAACATCTTCAGCTTGGGGCGCGTGTTATCTCGCCGCAGAAAAGCTCAACTGCTCTTCTGTGAAAAAAGTTTACAAAGAAAATTCAGAAATCATCTATCATTACAAACGCAATTTATGAATTCTACATTGACACCTTTCGTCAGGAAAGAAAAATAGATTAGAAATTTATTTCTAATTAATTTCTAAAGCTGAAATTTAGAACAAATTTTTAATTAGTTAGAAAAAGATGCCATATATTTTCGTACACTGTATTGTAAGAATTAAAGACTGGGAGAAAATAAAGAAATTTCGAAAATTATATTCTTTAAAGAATTTTTCCAGCTATATTTTTTAACAAAATATATTTCTTATCGTGTACATTTGTTTTTTTTCAAACCCAAATTGCGTAGATTTTTATGTACATTATAATTTTGCATACTCTCAATCATTCTTTGATAATTCGTACAAGGGATGTGATTTTATGTCGACGACAATCTTTAAAATTATGTGATGAAAAGGCAGAAATTATGCATTTGAAATTTAATTCTGCGATTAAATAAAAGCAGCTAAAGAGGGTGGCCGCTGGACCGTGAAACCGATAAATTTATTTTTCGACTGGGAATTTTATAAATTTTTAGAGGAAAAATCTACCTAATCAAAAGAAATATCACAAATTTCACATCACTTGATGATATAATACTCTTGGCTTCTCTCTTTTTAAGAAAATATTTATAAATTTAAAATTAGTTAAATTATTAATTTTTTGAAATTAAAATTATAATAATTATATTATTTTATTACAATTCTAAAACATTTGAAATTAAAAATGTTCCATTTTAGATTTTCATCTTTAAGGGTACATTTTTTATTTTAAGATTTAATTTAAAAAATTTACTTAAAAAAAAGAAAAATGATTTAATATTGAGCAATATTTGACTTTTCATTTAAAACGAGCAATTAAAAATCCAATATTTAAAACTGAAATATATGAATATATGCCTTAAATCGGTAAAATTTATATTAATTTTTTTTTATTTTGATCAATTTTAATGTATAGACAATTGAATATTCATTAATTTAGAACAAATTCGAGTAGGTTTAAGACATATTCAGTAGTTTTGAAAAGAATCAAAATTACTTAAAAAATTGAAAAGATTTCAAATAAATTCTTTTCTTAATGTACTTTTTTGCAGACCTCGAAGGAAAAATCCAGAATCTTTTTAATAATTATGAATGTTTTCAAAACAATAATAATAGTTTCCTAAGTTTCATAGGAAAATTGCAAATAATTTTTTATTTTCAAAAATTACTTTCAAAAGAAGATAGAAAAAGATTTCCATAATTGTCAAAAAGGAATCTGGAAGATTACAAGGAAATTTTTTTTAATTTTACAGGATTTCTTTACATATTTTAGGAAAGATTCAATTATTTTTAAGATTTCACAAAATTTTCGCAAAGATTTAAGATTATAAAACATTTTTTCTTGATATTTCGGGGAAAATTATTTTTTAATTTGAAAATATTATTTTATGTGAAGATTGAAAAATATTTTTTACAGAAACAATTTTTAACGGGTAAATAACAATTTCATTTATTTGAAACTACTTAAAATAAAAATAATTCAAATACTGATTAAAAAAATGTTAAATTTAATTTTTTTTGTAATCGTTCTTTTTTTAAATGTTTCTGGCTTAAAATTGCCTAAAATGATACAATTTTTTAAATTTACAAATTTATTAATTTATCCTTGAATTTAGATTCTTGATGATAACGCGGATTTATATTTTTTGAACTTCAAATAATTCTAAATAATTTTAAAAAATGTAGACTTGAAAATTTCGAACAAAAAATTCCGAATTTTTTAAAGAATTGTGAACATCTTTAAAAGGAAAAAAAACATTATCCTAAGATTTCTAGGAAAAATTGAAAATGACATTATTTAAAAAAAATAATTTTAAGATAATATTGCACATGATTTCCAAAATTGTCAGGATTTTTAAAAATATTTTAGGAAAGCTCGAACTATTTTAAAAGATATTTGGAAGTTATGAAAATTTTTTGAAGATTTAAAAATATTTAAAACAAAATGTAGTTTTTTGGTATATTTTGTCAATTTTTAACATAATAAAACATTTTTCTTGGTATTTCTGAGAAAGTTATTTTTTATTTTGTACAAATAATTTAGAACGAATATTTCAATATATCTCTTTCAACAAAATTTAAAAATAATTTAAAAAGTTAATATAATTAAACTTTTAATTTAAAAAAGGTTTAGCCAAATTTTTGTTAAATCGTTCAATTTTTAATGTTTCTGGCTTAAAATTGCCTAAAATGATACAAATTTTTTAAATTTATACATTTATTGATTCATCCTTGAATTTAGATTATTGAAAATAACGTGGATTTATATTTTTTGAACTTCAAATAATTTTTAATAATTTAAAAAAATGTAGACTTGAAAATATCGAATAAAAAATTCAGAAGTTTTTTAAGAAATGTGAACATCTTTAAATGAAAAAAACAGAATCTTAAGATTTCTAGGAAAATTGAAAATGACTTTATTTTCAAAAATTAATTTTAAGATAATATTGCACAAGATTTCCAGAATTCTAAACAATATTTTGGAAAAGTTCAAACTATTTTAAAAGATATTTGAAAGTTATGGAAAAATTTTATAAATAATATAAATTTTGAAGATTTAAAAATATTTAAAACAAAATGTAGATTTTTGGTATATTTTGTCAATGTTTAAGATAATAAAACATTTTTCTTGGTATTTCTGAGAAACTTCTTTTTTATTTTGAAAAAATAATTTAGAGCGAATATTGCAATATATCTCTTTCAACACAATTTTAAAATAATTTTAAAAATTAATATAATTAAACTTTTAATTTAAAAAAGGTTCAACCAAATTTTTGTTAAATCGTTCAGTTTTTAATGTTTCTGACTTAAAATCGCCTAAAATGATACAATTTTTTAAAATTTATACATTTATTGATTCATCCTTGAATTTAGATTATTGATGATGATAACGCCGATTTATATTTTTTGAACTTCAAATAATTCTAAATAATTTTAAAAAATGTACTTGAAAATTTCGAACAAAAAATTCAGAACTTTTTTTAAGAATTGTGAACATCCTTAAAAGGAAAAAAAACAGTATCTTAAGATTTCTAGGAAAATTGAAAATAACTTTATTTTCAAAAATTAATTTTAAGATAATATTGCACCAGATTTCCAAAATGGTAGGATTTTAAAAAATATTTTGAAAAGTTCAAACTATTTTAAAACATATTTGGAAGTTATGAAAATTTTTTGAAGATTTAAAAATATTTAAAACAAAATGAAGATTTTTGAATATTTTGTCAAGTTTTAAGATAATAAAACATTTTTCTTGGTATTTCTGAGAAAGTTCTTTTTTATTTTGAAAAAATAATTTAGAGCAAATATTTCAATATATCTCTTTCAACAAAATTTAAAAATAATTTAAAAAATGAATATAATTAAACTTTTAATTTAAAAAAGGTTCAACCAAAATTTTTTGAAATCGTTCAAGTTTTAATGTTTATTTAAATATCCTTAACAGCTTCCATTCTATAAGTGTAAATTATTAAAAGTTTTATTAAAAACATTTGTAGGAAAAAACAGCGTATTTTTTTTTTTATTAAAACGGCCACCCTGAATAAAGAATCTAATACCTTTTGGCTTAGTAATAAATAATTGTTTATTACAAAAATACTATTTTAATTCTTCATTTTTTAATTGATTATGTTAATTAAAACCCCATAATAGATCATATTTACTGTGAATGGAAAAGAAAATCAGTATAAAATCAATTATTATGCTATTATTTAATAAAAATTCAGAATTATGCGATTATGCGAAAATTCCAAAATTATGCTTTTAAAAATTGGGTACATTTTGCATTTTCACACACAATTGGCCTCTCGATGGAATTCTTTCTCTAATAAACTAACATCATTTATATAAGGAAAAATAAAAATTTCCGTAGATTTTGAACTTTTTTTAATAAATAAAAAGGCAGTACTTTAAAAATACTTTTTAAAAAACTACGACAACAATGTCAGAAAATAAAAAAAAAACTGCTAGATAAATTCTGATACAGTTAACGTTTCGTAAAGAATCTGCCAAGTCGAGAAAGGAAAAAATGGACAAAGTTCAAGATAAATCATAAAGAAAAATAAACCTTTTTGTTCTTGTTGTAATTTTACAGTGAAACTTAAACAATTGTCAACTTGGCAGAAGCTTCATTCCTTAAATCTATAAAACTGTTCAATGGTAATGTGAAAATAAACACGAATCAACAATAGTAAAGTACATATAAATATCGAAAGACACGTAATTTGTGAATTAACTACTTTCTCCATAGAAAAAAAAAGAAACAAANNNAGAAAACCTAAAACATTCAACATCCTATATATTTACTTTAATTTTTAATTTGTTTTAATTTGCCTTGTTCCTCGGAATGAAATATATTTTTCTTCAGCGATTGTTTCATACTTTCTTCTTGAATAACAATCATTTTGATATGAATTGAAACTATTTTCAAAGGACTTTTCAGTGTCTACTGTAAAGTTAGTTTTAGATTTACATTTACAGTCAGCGGTAAATGACTCATTTGCTTGAGAGCAAAATTGTATCTAAAATTGTAAAACTAATGCTTCAGGTCGAATATTTCTATTAACAAAGGTTCTACACTGGACGGGTTTACATTCAAGTATACACCCACGACTTCCTCGTTCAGTCTGTGAAGTTCGGAAATCTTCTGGATCAATTTTAAAAATGTCGATTTTGCTTCGCATCCTGAATACATGCTTTCCAAATAGCGCCTCAGAAGATAATAATAGGAATTCTGTAACAGAAGATTTATGGCTTTAATTTGAATTCTCGAATTATTTGTTTAAAATATTCGAAATTACACTTTTTTGGCTGATAAAATTCTTTTTCATAATATTATACACATTTTGTCATTATTGTTTATTAACAAATATTTCATATTCTGCACGTCCAATAAATATAAAGTCGAATTCTGAATTCAAATTCAGAGTTCAAAGATTCAGATTCAGTTCCTCAAATTTTAATCCACGTTCTAATTAATCAGTGGCATAAAAAAATTTCCAAATTATATCATTTTAAACAATTTAATTATGAATCATAATACATTTATACGTATATTATAATAATATTTTTATCCTGAATAGTTTAATATCATTAAAATACTTCAACATTTTATTTCAAAATCTTGAAGAATTATGTTGTTTTACATTTTTTTTCAAATTTTATAATATTTTTCACACTTTTTCAGTACTTCTAAATATCTATTAAAATTATTCCAATTTTTTGTTGAAAATCCTGCCAAATTAAAGGAAATTCCTTAAAATCTTTCACATATATTTTTGACAATTTTGTCAATCTTTCTAAATATAATCTTAAAATTAATAAAAAAAAAACTAAGGAAATATTTTTTATTCTGTTGAAGCCTTTCACCATTCTTAAGCATCTTCTAAATTTTTGGTTCAAAAACTGCAAAAATGTATATTTTGTTTTGAATTAGACAAATTCAGTTATTTGAAATCACTTAAAATTTTTAATTAATTTTGAATATTTTCAAAAGTTCTAAATATCTCTTCAATTTACTCGATTTTTTTCAAAGAATAATAGGCCCCAGATATTTCTAAATATGAAGTAATTGTTATTGTTCGTAATTAAAAAATTTCAAATTGAATGGTTTAAAAATGGAATATTTTAGACTGAAATAATATTTAAAATCCAATAAAAGCTTTTACTTATGGATATTCTTTAAAACCCGGTTGAAACCAAACATTTGGGAAAATTTTTTTTGACCAGTAATTTTATAAATTTTTGGAAAGAAAATTGGACCAAGTTCGATTTCTACCGTTTTTCAAATAATCAGTTGAATTTTTTTATCTTTTTCAATTATGATAACATTCAGTTTACAATGCGTAAATCGAAAATCTTTCACTTACAATTTTTCTATTTAGGATTTCAATTTTTTAAGGTAAATTTTTCATTTAAAAAATTTAAAATGCAGTTTTAAAGGCTTAAAAAATAAAAATTAGTAGCGTTTAAAATTGAAAATTGATAAATGTGAATATAAATTATAATAATTTTTAAAACTCAACTATACATTAAGGATTAACAAGTGAATAATAATTGATTTTACAAAACCTTTCGGAATCAGTTCAGAATTAAAGAATTACCGGATTTTAACGTTAAAAATTAAACTGTTTAAATTGGAAAGTCTAAGCAGACAAAAAAAATGAACGCCCGATTGAAACTTCATAAACTATTTAAAATTTGTAAATAAATCTTATTTTATTCTAATATTTGAAAATTTGAAATTTTGCAATTAAGAAAAACAGCAATTGCTACTTTTTTTCAAAATGTATGCCACTATTGACAAAATTTTTTTTTTAATTATTAATTGAAATTTAATTGTACCTGTTCCAACTTGATAACATCAGAATGAACGACTTTGCTCCTATCAGGCGTAAAAAGTGCGATGGCACTGAGGATTAAAATAATATTTTCATCCCTCCATCGTGGATCAAAAGTCCTCACAAACTTGGCATGTTCAGCATACAAATTTCCTTTTGCTTCCTTGAGAACATCGACCTTAATGTTCGACATCCTCTCCTGAGTGTGAGGAATTTTCCAAACGTGATTACGTGGATCGTAATTAATTGCCGATCTAGAAAATAATTATTAACTTAATTATATTAGACAAATTTATTAAATTTATTTAGCTTTGTTTATTAAAACAGTTTTAAAAGTATTAAAAATATATACTCCAAGACTTATTTAAACTATTATTCTTTAGTCTATAAATTATCAAAATTTCTATTTAATTCTCACAGGCTTCAAAGTTTTTCTATTTTTTTAAGAATCAAAATATTATCATTGATGTAATTTCAAATAAAAAAATCATATTTTTTTTATGAAAAATGTTAAAATTCAAAACAACAACAAAAAAACCATTAATTCTAACCGTTTCCAATTTTTAAAATAACTAAATAATATTAAAATATAATTATTTGTTAAAAACATGTTTTCTTAAAAAATTGTTCTAACGACTTCAGCTATAGACAAATTTACTTTGAACATTAAAAACATTAGAGTTGTAGAGAATAATGTTTTTTATTTGAAATCACATGCTTTAATATTTTGATTCTTAAAATCATAGAAAAACTATTTTTTTCAGATATCTGCGGGCATGACAACTATCTTAACAGAAATCAATAAAAAAAAATTAATTATTTTTTGTTGTAAGTTCATTCTTTTCGGTTGAAAAGACCGAATTTATATTTTTGGTTCAGGATTTATATTTTTTGGCAATCAGTTAATTATCTGTTTTGAAATTTAATTATTCTGTTGAAAATTCAACAATTTTGTTAAAAAGTCATCCTTTTTCGTTGAAAATTTAACTCTCTTTGGCGTAAATATTTAACAACCTGATTGATTTTTTTTTCTTTCTTAACATCATACATGACATTTTCCGCTGAGAATTCATGCACTTTGTTGAAAATTTGTTGTTTTTTTTTCGGTAGAAAATTTATATTTTTGGTTGAAAATTAATCTATTTATTATGAGCACTCAACTTTTTTTCTAAATACTTTTTTTCTACTAAATAGAAATTGAACTATGCTGTTAAAAATTAATGTTTTTAGTTGAAATTTCGTTTTTGTTGTTGAAAATTCACTTTTTTTTTAACTAAAAACTGAACCATTCCATCTTTTGTTAAAAATTTATTTTTATTTAATGAAAATTTAACTATTTTATGGAAAACTCAACTGTCTTGTACGAAATTCGTTTGTGCGGCTTTAAAATTCAAGAATTTGACTAACCTTTTTTTCTTCGTTCCTTACTGAAAACTTTTTATGGTTGAAAATTCATATTTCCGGTTTGAAAATGTATGCACTTTGCTCTAAATTCCATGTTTTTTCGTTAAAAATGCATTTGTTTGGTTAAAAATTTGTCTGTTTTGGATGGGAATTCATTTTTTTCTTTAAGTTATTTTTTTGTGCTGTTGAAAATTCATGTATTTTTTGTTATTAAAAACTTCTGTTTTTTGTGCGGAAAATTGATATTTTTGGTTGAAAATTCAACTATTTGGGTAAAAACTTGAACTATCTGGAAGACTGAACTTTTTCGATGAAAATTCACCATAAGAAAAATCATGTCTTTTGGCAGAAATTTCACCTTTTTTTGGTTTGTTAAAAAAGCAACTTATTGTTGAATATTTGTCTTTTTCGGTAGCAAATTCATATTTTTGGTTGAAAATTAATCTATTTAGTATGAGCACTCAACTTTCTTTTCTAAAATACATATTTTTTGGTTAAAAATTCAAATACTATCTTGTTAAAAATGAGTATTTTTAGTTGAAATTTCGTTTTGGTTATTGAAAATTCACTTTTTAAACTAGAAACTTGAACATTCCATATTTTGTTAAAACTTTATTTTTACTTATTGAAAATTTAACTATTTTATGGAAAACTCAACTGTCTTGTAGGAAATTTGTTTTTGCGGCTGAAAAATTGGGGAATTCATCTTTATGGTTTGAAAATGTATCCATTTTCGTATAAATTCCATCTTTTTTCGATAAAAATGCATTTGTTTGGTTAAAAATTTGTCTGTTTTGGATGGGAATTCATATTTTTTTAATTTAAATTACTTTTTTTGTTTTGTTGAAAATTCACGTATTTTTTGTTATTAAAAACGTCTGTATTTTTGTGCAGAAAATTGATATTTTTGGTTGAAAATTCAACTATTTGTGTCAAAACTTAAAATATCTGGACGACAATGTACTTTTTCGAAGAAAATTCACCATAAGAAAAATCATCTCTTTTGGCAGAAATTTCAGCTTTTTTTGTTGTTAAAAAAGCCACTTTTTTGTTGAAAATTGATCTGCTTTGGTTGATTCAACTTTTCTTTTTTGAAAATTCGTCTATTTTTGTTCAATTTAACTGTTTTTGGTTAAAAAATAAAATATTTTTTCATAAAATTATCAACTATTACATTTTTCATTGAGAATTAAAGGTTAGAAAATTAAAAAAAAAAATTATTAAAAATGATTAAAAATCGTCTTTCTTAGTAGAAAATTAATCTTCTTGGTTGAGAATTAAGTTACTTGATTAATAATTTATGTATTTTGTGAAACATGTTTTCTTTTTCGGTAAAAAAAATCTGTTTTAGACGCGGATTTAACTTTTTTTTTGTAGAATTCAACTCTTTTTTATCTAAAATTACAAGTTGTTTTTTTTTTTATAAAATATTACATTTTTCATTGAGAATTAATATTTTTTATTTAAAATTTTGAAAACTTTTTAACTAAACACTGAACTATTTCATTGTTTGTTGAACATTTATCTTTATTCAATTGAAAATGTAACTATTTTATGTAAAATTTAACAATTTGATTGAAAAATTTATTCCTTCTTTACTGAAAATTGGTTGTTTTTGAAAATTCGTCTTTCTGGTTTCAAAATTAATCTATGTTTTTTAAAAATTTTATTTGGTTAAAAATTAAACTATTCGTTTCAAAAATTATTTTTTGGTTAAAAATTCAATTTTTGGTTCAATTCAACTGCTTTTGTTTTAAAATAAAAATCTTTTTCATAAAAATATCCAATATTACATTTTTTTCTTGACAATTTAAGTTTTTGGGTTGAAAATTGAATTACTTACTTAAAAGTTGAACCACTTCTGAAAAAATTATTATTTTCTTTAAAGATTCATAATTATAATAAAATTCAACTATTTGGTTAAAACTTCATCTAATTTGTTGAAAAATTAATATTTTCAATTAAAATATTACGAATTAGAAGCGCCTTAAACTGAATTTAATTAGGAGCCTACATTAATTTTATTTAAAAGAATTTATTCTCATATTTTAAGGAAAAATCTCTTAATTTCTCCTGTTTTCCTTAATTATTTTTGTGTAATTTAATAAATTTACCTCAAGATCATCATTTCTGTGCATCCGCCTTTTAACAAAGCGAGCTGGTCCTCCTGACACATATTTTTGAATGCGTTTATCTTCTTCGACATTTTTATTAATCGTCTAATTGCTATCGCTGTCAGATTTATGACATCGAGCAACATTGGATCGGATTGAATCCCACTTTCCTATGGCAAAAAAAAGAGAAAATTCAATCAATATAAGAATTATTACAATTAAAAATTGGAAAAATTGAACGTTCTTTTCTTAATTCACTAGAATAATCAATCGTGCGTGCATTATTATTTTATTTAGTGACAAATTTCGAAAAACAATTTATTTGTTTACAGTATTCGAACACTTAAATTCGAGCTAAAATTAGATTCTGACATCTGAAAAACAGGAAGTAAGTATTTATCAGTTTGTTCTCAAGGTTTCAGATATTTCGAAAAAGAATCGAGGAAAATTTGGAAAAATTCGTTTTTAAATTACAGGATTTTCCCAAAATTTATGAAAATTATAATACTTTTAAAAGTTTGCAAGAAATTCAAAAAAATTGAATTAAAATCTTTGCAGATTTTTCTCGACATTATAAAGTTTTATTCAATTTTAAATGAAAAAATGTGTAAAATTGCACGCTTAGAAATTCCTGAATTTAGACAATTAAAAATTGTTAAATAATATATAAAATCCAGTACATTTACGATGAACATATTTTTTATTTATTATTGAAATAATTTTTTAATTGTTTAGATTCGATCATTTTTTCAGTTGTCGGGAATTTTTTATTTCGAATATTTTATTTTTAGGGAATTTTTTTAAACCTTTCAATTTTTTATTAAAATTTAACTTTTTGAAATGAAAATCCTTAAAAATTTACCCAAGAATCTTAAACAAATTTGTATATTATATTGAAAACTTTCAAAATCCTTAAAAAAAACTTCAACATTTTATTTCGAAAATTTAAAAATCTACATTTCGTTTTTAATTTTTTTGAAATTAAAAAAAATAATAATAATATCTAAACTCTTAAATATCGTTTAAATTAAATCGCATTTTTTCTTAAAATTTAAAAAAAATGCTGCAAAATTTAAAAAATTGTGTTACAATCTTCAAAATTCTTTTAAAAATGTAGGAAATCTTTTGAAATATTATTTTCAAATAAATTTAAAAAAAAATAAAAAATCATTTCAAATTTTCCGGACAATCTTACAAACATTTTTTTATTATGTTGAAATCTTTCAAAATCCGTAAAAAGATTAAAAAGTTTATTTGGAAATCAATTTGCTCTTAAAATTAACTTTTCAAAGTAAAAAATAATTTTAAATGTTCCTAGGAACCTCAAGAAAATAGTTTCATTCTCCTGAACACACGATTTTTTAAAATTTTCTATCTTACAAAATTGAAAAATTTTACTAAGAAATTTTCTAAATTCTGTTCCAAAATTTTAGAATGTAATTTTTAATATTTTGATTTTTTTTCTTCAATTTTTGATAATCAAAAATAATTTTAAAAATTCGTAGGAACCTTAAAAAAACAATTTTTTATTTACTTCAAAGGTTTAAAAATGATTACTTTTTTTCGAAATCCTCAAAACTACATTTACTTTTTAATTTTTTCAAATATTTGTATTATTTCTAAACTTCTAAATATCTTTTAAGATGAGATGCTTTTTCAAACATTTTGGAAATCTTTTGAAATGTTTAAAATTATTTTGAATATTCTTTTAAAATAAATAAAAAAAAAAATAAAAGCATTCAAGTTTTACTAGAAATCTTAAGCAAAATTGTTTATAGTCTTGAAACTGTTTAAAATTCTTTAAAAAACGGATCATTTTTTGTTCAAAATCTGTCTTATATTCTTTCAGATCTTTTTAAATATTCTCTTAAAATCAATTTTTGAATATATTTAAAGTTTATTTCGAAATCTGAAAATTTTTGTACCCCTTTCAAACTTCTTAAACAGCTTTAAAATTTTATTTCGAAATCTAAAAAAACCTTAATTTTGTTTACAAGTTTTTCGAAATTTAAATCTTTTTTAAAATAATTCAAATTTATCCTATTTTTTACAAATCCTCAAAAATTAAAAAATTGATTTAAATTCTTCCTGGTCCTTCTTCATGAATTTCGAAAATCTTTCAATTTTCTCTTAAAATTAAGTTTTTATCCAATTTTAGGAAATAATTTTAAATGTTTTATAATCTTTTTAAATATTCTATTAAAATTAATTTTTCAAATTAAAAAATCATAAAAAAGTTTCCCAGGAATCTTACAATTTTTTTTAAACTTTCAAAATCCGTAAAAAGCTTCTAAATTTTATTTCAAGCTTAATACTTTGTTTAAATTTTTCGAAAAAAATAAAATAATTGCTGTAAAGTCTTAATTGTCCTAGAAACAGCAAGATAAATTTGTATTCTCTTGAACAGATGAACTTTTTGTAAAATTTGTGCAACCTTACAAAATTAAATTAATATAAAAAATACATTTATTACCTTAAATTTACACTCGTCGCCAATTAAATTCGTGATGTCGTCGTCTAAAGGAGCGTGCAGAGCTTTGTTGGCAACTATCAATTCGTTTAACTTTGCTCTTTCAGAGTCATTCAATTCTCGACTGTTCAGATTGTTACCCAGAGATGAAAATGCTGAAAATTCCAACTTGATCGCCTCGCACAGAATCGATTCAATAGAATTAGGAGTGATTGGTAATCTGAAAACATAAATTCATTAATTTATTTCCTGAAAAATACACAATATAATAGTACTTATTTAAAATGTATAATATACCTTTGATCATTCCGTTGTTTAAACTTATTTTTTAGTCAAACAATAAAATCAAAGTCAAATGAAAAAGAATTTGCCTCCCTTGAAATTAATTCACTTGAAAAATAAAGTAAAATCTTTAAAAATTGAAAAAAACAAAAACAAAATGTGACAATATGGAAGAAAGTGAATTTTCAGGTTGTATTAAAGAAAACGATATCCGTACAAAACTTAAATTTATTTGATAAAAAAGAAAACTAACCATTACTTCGTAATTAAAATGCTTTCTACGAAAGAAGTTAAAGAAATCAGTCAAGTTTGGGCAAACTGTACAAAATATTACTTTCTTTCACAACATCTGTACAATCGACGAGTTCATATTCAACATGAGTTCACGTTCAAGGTTCATTCCACCCCCCCCCTCAAATTTTAATTACAACAAGGAAGAAAATCCCAACTCGCACAAACAACTGTTCGAAAAAGGGACAAGTTTCTCAGCTGCCAAGACGGCCAATCTCGGATAAATTTCTTTCACCGAAATCCAGAACTGCGCAATTGTCTTTTCACTGAAAGCCACCTTCAGATTCTGGTCATTCGACAGTTTCCAGAGTTCCTGGTGAGCATCAGCTTGCAAACCGGCTTTTATAACAGCATCTATCGAAAAGGGATCTAGAATCCAAGAAGATTCATGAGGTAGCTGTCGCACAACAAAATTCTCCGCCAGCTGAGCACTAATTTCATTCAGATGGTCCATGAACAAGTTCTTGGTCAATTTAAAATAGTCTTTGTAATTTTCAACCTCCACGAGATTCCAGAGAGCAGGAAATGATTCCAAATGACCCCACTCCATTCTTGATATCCAGACCCTCAATTTTTTCAGAAAAGCTTCAACCGTTTTCCTGAGAACGAGAACATTTTTGTCCTTTCCTTCAATCGAGACGACGAGATCATTCAAGTGGGAGAAAATGTCGGACAAATAGGCCAATCTGATCATCCACTGCGGATCTGAAAAAACACTGGCGAGGTAGAATTTCTCTTTCGTTAGGAAAACGGCAACTTCCCTCTTCAATTCCACGAGTAAATTAAAAACCTTTCCTCTTGACAAATACCTCGTGTCGTGAAGCAACATCTGCCGGAAAACTCCTGATTTTTCATTTAGAACCGAAGATAATCGACTCGTAGATGCCTTCACGAAATTTGTAATATTTACAGCATCTTCGAGGACGATCGTCAAATCATTGGAAATCTTGTTCGTAATGAAGGAGTGAAGGTCAATCAAACCATAACACCAGCTGGCATTTGGTGCCATTTGTTGGACCTGTTTGACAAAAATCGAGTCTATACTCAATTCCGACTTGGAACAGTCGGTGTAAATTGCAACGCAATTGTTCCAATCGAGTTCATAGACCTGGACAGCATTCAAAAAGGCCAGAAGAAGATTATTGTCGGTGAGAGGTTTGCAAAAGAGCAACTTTTCCTCAATATCCTCATCTGATGAAAACCTTACGTAGGTTAAAAGATAAGAGATACTTTCAAAACTTGGAACATCAATTTGTAGAGCAAATTGCGTGTTTAGTTTCTCCTTCAGCTGAAGATATTCCTCCGAAAGGGCAACAGGACTAAGTGCAATAGGATCTACCTCTTCCACACT
Organism: Acraspis erinacei; assembly: GCA_035041075.1. Classification (NCBI taxonomy): domain Eukaryota; kingdom Metazoa; phylum Arthropoda; class Insecta; order Hymenoptera; family Cynipidae; genus Acraspis; species Acraspis erinacei. Next base: position 5,101,081 of record JAWWLR010000148.1, on the reverse strand, counting down.
TCCTGGATTGATCAACTCCTCGATTTTCACTTCCTCGGTTTCGATTTCAGATTTGAGAATTCCTTCACTTTCATCGATCATTACTGGTTCAATCGGATGTTGAGACTCCTCGGGAAGATACTCAATGTTTGGACGAATATTCTTTGATAGAAGGGCCTTCTCAGCATCCGATAATTCGAGAGATAGTAATTTTTTCCTGAAAAAATCGTCGGCCGGTGTAACAATCTCAGGATGAAGAGTCTTGAAGTGCTTGACGAAGTTGTTCAACGTGGATCGACTCGTGACACCTTTCAGACAAACCAAGCACTGGTAATAATCTTTATAGATCCTAAATCCAAATCTGATGCAATTTTCTTGAAGATGTAAATCGGAATCAACAACCGGTTTCTTGCGTCCCAAAAGCTTCAATCTTTCCTTAAAATACTTGATTGGCGCGTTAACCATCAAAGGGTGTTTCTTGGCCAAGTGGCGCTTCAATTCCTCGAGATTCAGATTGCACTGGGTCAAGATTTCGAGGCAGAAGATACACTGGAGCTTTGAATTATGAACCCGAAATCCCTGCTTCAAAAACATGTCCCTATTAATAATTTGCTTCTCCTTCTCCATTCCCCGCTTCATTTTCTGAAAGTATTCAATCGAAGAGTCTTTGTATTTAGGATGATAATACAACATATGATTCTTTAGAGTCGCTGGACAGTACTGACTCTCCCTTTTTAAAAAAGTGGCACACAAAACACACTGAACCTTCTCTTTATAAAGACGAAATCCAAACTTGATCAATTCCACGTCCCCCATCGGGTAGTGGATCATATCCTCAAACTCGCTCTTGTCCTCCGTCTCGAAAATCTTCCGCAGGAAAAATTCAACGGCCTCATCCCGGACGGATGGATGTTTCGTCTCGAGATGATTTTTCATTTTCGAGGATCTGTTGTATTCGTTGGAGAAGAGTTTAAAACAGAGCATACAAACGTGACCCTTTTGAAGAGACCTGAATCCAAATCGTATCAAATGGATTTCCTTATCCTGGATGAAGAGCTCGTAAGTAACTGTCGGATTAGATTCGATTTCGACACCCTGGCTCTTCATAACCTCAATCAGTTTGCTTATAAAAAAATCAATTGTCTGCTCTCGGTGCTCGACATGATTGAATCTGAGGTGTCGCAGTAATGCTTTCGGATAGTCCGAGTCGGAGAAGAAAAATCTGGAACAAAAGAGACATTGTTGACATCCGTTGCTTAAAGTCCTCGCGCCGAACTTAATGTAGGGGTTGGACTTTTCCAGGGAGATTTTTCGCTCGAAGGTGTAGCGAATCCAGGATTTCTTTATTTCACTGATTTCCTCTTCAGTCATGGACTCCACTGTCGATAGAAGTTTTTCAAATGTACTCACAGGATCTTTTTGCAGAGTTGGATGACTAAATTTCAAGTGATGGGTCATTCCGGCAAAAGTCTCGTCGCAAATTGCATGGTAACAAGTGAGACATTGGGGATGATTGTTGACGATTCTGAAACCGAATTTCAGGGCCTCCTGGGTAGTTTTTGGTGTAGTTTCGAGGTCGATTATGTCGCAATTTGAGGGACCACTGCATGTTGAGTCAGACTCTGTTGATTCAATGATTTCAATCGCACGTTTGCGCTTAGAGCTTCTTGTGTTTCTCGTGTTTAATGTATTTGCACTCATGTTTTTTCAGGGAATAGTTAATTGTCAATACTGACTGCTGGGGGATCGAAACACTTTTGGCACGAATTCACTATAAGGTTCTGAAATATCGGAAGGAAGGATTTCCTTGCTAAGCGACATTAAAATAGAGAATATTTTGAATTTGTAAAATGACACTCAAGAATCGGAATGGCGGAGACACAAATACACAGCTGTCTGAAGACTACACGAAAAGCCTCGACGAAGCACTCTACCCCACCACTCTCATTATCGTTGAGTCGCAATACAGGAGCGTATCTATATGAGCGACAGGACAGTGCCGGGTTAAGGAAAAATGAGCCCCTAGATATTTCATTTTAGCCCCCCTCCTCCAATTTTACATTATCGAAAATTATATTTTATAGGATTTTTCAGTCGTCTTATTTTTAGGAATCTTTTTAAACCTTTCAATTTTTCTTTAAAATTTAACTTTTGGAAATAAAAAATCATTTAAAATTTACCCAAGAATCTTAACAAAATGCGTATACTATATTTTGTTTTTAATTTTTTTGAAATTTAAAATAATTTTAAATAACATCTAAACTCTGAAATATCACTTAAAATAAATCGAATTTTTTCTTAATTTTTTTTAAATGCTACAAAATTGAAAAATTGAGTTAAAATCTTCGAAATGCTTTTCAACAAATTTACATTTAATTTTTTGAAATTTTTAAAAATTTTTAATTATTTTTGTAATTTTTTTAAAAACTTTTAAATATATTTTTTAAAATAATTTAAATTTTTACAAAAATGTGTTTAAAAGACTTCAATTTGCTCTTAAAATTAACTTTGCAAACTGTAAAATAATTTTAAATATCCCTGGGAACTGCAAGAAACTTTTTTCATTCTCTTGAAAACACGATTTTTGTTGTAAAATGTTGCAACCTTGCAAAATTGAAATATTTGCTACATACTGTTTCATAACTTTAGGACAACATTTTTAATGTTTGGAAACCTCTTTTAATTTTTTAGAATCAAAAATAATTGTTAAAAAAATTCCTAGGAATCTTAGAAAACATTTTTTATTTATTTGAAACGTTTTAAAATTATTAAAAAGCTTCTTTTTCGAAATCTTCAAAAATATGCAATTTGTTTCTGTTTTGAATCTTTTCATTGTTTTAAAATTATATTTGAAATTGTTTCTAAATTTCTAAATATATTTTAAAACGATTCGCACTTTTCTTGAAATTAAAAAAATGCTGCAAAATTAAAAAAGTAGGTACCTTAAAATCTTGGAGATTCTTTTGTAATAAATTTGCAAATTTTTTGAAATTTAAAAATTTTTTTAAATACTCTCTTCAAACAAATGAATCAAAATGAAAATCATTTTAATTTTTCGCCGTAATCTTAAGATAATGTGTTTATCCTCTTGAAACTTTTCAAAACTCTTAAAAAGTTTCGAATTTTTGTTTCGCAACTTGCAAAAATTACTCATAATTAAACAAAAATTGCCTGAGAATCTTTTAGATATTTTTACAATTTTGGAAATGTTTTGAAATAATTAAAAAATTTCCGGGAATATTACAATATTTTTTATTATTTTGAAACCTTTTAAAACTTTTTAATATTTTCTAAAATTATTCAACTTAAAAAAAAAAGTTTTGTAAATCTTTTTCAATTTTCAGTAAATTTGTAAACAAGAAGATTAATTTTGCACCAGGAAGCCGAGTTTTCAATAAAAGACAAGAATTTTCAACTAAAAAAGAATTGATGAATTGAGGGGTCGGATGCAATAAGGGGACGAGCGCTCGAAAATGCGTAAAAGTATTGTCCAAACGTCTTGTGGTATCCAAATTTTAAAGTTCAAAAAATTAAATA
>JAWWLR010000148.1:5055666-5070928 GCA_035041075.1 Acraspis erinacei | reverse complement strand
CAGCCAATGAACGTTGCTGGACAAAAATATCTTGACGACTCGCTGTAGAGGTGGGGGCCCCTCCAAAGGGGGACATTTGTGAGCGTAAACGTTTCACGATGGGGGACATAGCTGGAAGTTTACTGTAGTTGAATTTTAAACCCGAAGATATTAAGTTTGAACCAAAAGAAATCAATTTGCAAACAAAATAGAGTAATTTCTCGCAAAAGAGTTAAGTTTTCAACAAAAAAAGATTTTTGTTTTCACAGAATTGTTGAACTTTCAACAAAATAATTAAATCTTTAATTTTTTAAATTAATAAATAGGAATTTTCATCATTTATAAACTAAAAGATACTGTTTATTACTATTATACTCTTAAAAGTACTGATAATTCTAAATTTTGCTTAGAAAATAAAGATAATTGTCTACTATACACATTTTGTTATTATTAATTCACAATTCTAAAAATAACTTCAGTTTTTGAAATTCATATTCTGTAGTTCATTTTAGAAGTATTTTTTTGTATACAATCTGGGAACTAGTAAGTTGTAGGAATAGATTAGGAAAGTCAATTAGAAATTGCAATTGCTTAAATTTCTCACCTGTTATCGGTTCTTTTTCGAACTGGAACATTGTAAACTCTATCTTTGTACCAAAGAACCAGAGTTAGAGGATTGTTAGGATTCGACGTGGAAGGTCTCATTAGGAAATAACCATCTAATGGATTATTACCATAAGTACTTTCTGAAATGAAAGATTTTCATTATATTAAATATTGAATTGAATTGAAAAGAAAATAGAATTTTATAAATCAAAAAAACCATTTTGTTAATTTACCAAACAGTCGAAAATATTTATTAATAATAAGCAGTTGCATCAATTTCTTATCCAGATTTTCAGAAAAAAACTAGATTTCTAAATCCACACGAAAATATGGCAATTAAATTTGAAGATTGGGGGGCATTATTTAAAAGGAGCATCCCGATAAATTATGAAACAATAAAAAAATATTTTATACATAAAAAGTAATTTGGATCTATTTTTGTCCAAAATTACAGACAAAACTTGATTTTAAAATCAACAAGAAAATATGGAAATTAAATTTAAAAATTGTGATCAATTAGAAAAAACTAAACCTTCGATAAATTACCAATCAATAAAAAACATTTGTTAATATTAAACAGAAATTTGGATCAATATTGTGTCCAAACTTTCAGTAAACAAAAATAGTTTATGAGATTCTTACTGAAATACGGTAATTAAATTTAAAAATTTTAGGCCACTATATCAAATGACCATTTATTTACATTAGCAAACAATAATAATTTTAAAAAAATTTTTAATATATAAAAAAATATATACTTTTTCAAGAAAAGGTACGAATTTTAAACTAACATGATGAATCTTTAAGCAAAAAGATTAATTTGGAATCAAGACGATTAATTTCTATAAATAAAGGTGAATTTTAAACTAAAAAATATCATTTTTCAACCAAAAATTGAATAGTTAAATCTTTTGTTTCAAAAATAAATGTTCAACCAAAGAGATGAATTTTTATCTAAAATTATGAAATATTCAAGTGTAATAGAAACATTTTCAGATTAAAGGAATTTATTTTCAACGAAAAAATAAACCATTTTCAACCAAATAGTTCAAGTTTCAAACAAAATAGTAATCTTTTTACTAAAAAAATTAATTTTTAAATCCTCATAAAAATATGGAAATTAAGTTTGAAAATTGTAGACCATTATATAAAGTTAAAAAAATAGTTAGTTTTTCAAGCAAAGTCATGAATTTCCAAATAAAACTTCAACTTAAATATTAAAATTTTTAATTAAAAAGATTAACCAGAGAGATAAATTTCTAACTAAAATTATTAAATATTCAATTGGAATATTAAACTTTTGTGATTATAAAAATAATCTTCAATAAAATAGCTCATTTTTCAACCAAAGATATGAATTTTCAATTAAAATGATGAATCAGAAACCAAAAACAAAAAAGATGAATTTTCAACGAAAAAGGTTAATTTTCTACCAAAAATTTTCAGCCAGATACATAAATTTTAATTTAAAAAGTTAGAAAAATTAATTTTCTATAAAAAGATGAATTTTGAACAAAAAATATAAATTTCAACAAAACAGCGGAATTTTCAAGCTGAAAGATGATTTTTAAACGAAGAAGATTAATTTTCAACCCAAAAGATGAATTCTAAACGAAAAATGTAATAGTTTATATTTTAACCAAAAAGATTTTATATTTGAATAAAAAACAATCGAGCTGAACTAAAAACATGAATTTTCAAGGAAATAGTTGCATTTTCAATCAAAAAAGATTGATTTTTTAACGCATATTAAAATTAAATATTATAAATCTTTTTTTTACAATTGTACGATACGTTTAAAAAGTAAAGAAGCACTTACGTTCTCTGATTAAAATCATTGCTTGTTCTCTTGAAACATTATGAAACCATGGCTTGTCCATATAAGACTGCCTATCAGGAGGAGGTGGTAATGGCCTAGTTGCTGAAGATAAGGAAGTGTTGCTTCCTGAATTTGGCAAAGTAGCAAATTTCTTATCCGGAGAACGCTCTGTAACAACCCAATTATTCCGTTCTTTATTAAACAGCAATAATCTTCTTGAAATATCACTTCCAGCGAATAATATCAAACATTTAAATAATATACAACGATTTCTTGTGAAATTATTAATTAAGGCAAATGTAAAAGGCTTCTTAACAATTAATGAATTCTAAATTATTCTCATTAAAGTTAATATAAAATTTCTTAAACGCCTGAAATTATTATAATCAAGATTTGAAAAGAATTCACAAAAATTTCAATGATTTCATCAAACTTTTTATGATTTAAAAAACTCTCAATATATTTCATAAAGATTTCAAAGGATTTAAATCATTTCAAAGAAGTTTCATTCTTTTCGCAAGTACTTCAAAAACTTGAAAAATATTTCCAAATAATTTAAAAGATTTCGCAAAAAATTCAAAGATTTCACAGAGATTTTAAAAGAATTCAAGAAATATCAGATTGACTTCGCAAAGATTTAATAGACTTCAAAAGATTTCAAAGATTTACAATTTTTAAATGACTTTAAAGTGATTTCACAAACATTTCAAAAGATTCCGAAGATTTCGCAAAGATTTAACATTATTTCAGAGAGATTTCACAAATATTTCAAATCATTCCAAAAAGATTTCGAGGATTTAATAATGATTTCAAAGATTTAAAAAATGTAACAAAGATTTCTATAGATCCAAAAGATTTTCATAATTTTACAAAACTTTAAAAGATTACAAATATTTCAAAATATTTCAAAGTTTTTAAATGATTTCAGATTGATTTCACAAATATTTCAAATCATTCCAAAAAGAATTCGAGGATTTAATAATGATTTCAAAGATTTAAAAAAATGTCACAAAGCCTTCAATAGATTTCAACAAGATTTCACAAAGATTTCCAACATTAAAAAACATTTCAGACGATCTAAAAGATTTCACAAACATTTAAAAAATTTCAAATGATTTCAAAGATTTGAAACATTTTGAATGTATTTACATAGATTTAAAATCATGTCTCAAGGATTTCAATGACTTCACAAAGATTTGAAAAATGCAACAAATATTCCAAAATATTCTAAAATATTTCAGAAGAATTCAAAGAATTCGCAAACATTTTAAAGATTTTAAAAGATTTCAAAGATTGTCCAGTGATTCCACAGACAATTCAAAGATTTGAAATCGACAATTTCACAAAAAATTCCACAAAGATTTCAATTACTTCAAACAGATGTCAATAACTTTACAAATATTTGAAAAGATTAAGCAAAAATTTTAAATATTTCACGAACATTTGAAAGATTTCAAATATTTAAAATTATTTTTATTAACAGAGCGATTTCACAAATATTTGAAAAGATTTCACAAATATTTCAAAGACTATACAAAGATTACAATAGAATTTATAAAAATATCACAAATAATTGAAAATATTTCAGCAAAATTTCAAAGATTTCGCGAAGATTACAATTATTTCACAAAGTTTTCAACCACTTTACAACGATTTCACTGATTTTGGAAAGACTTTGAAAATACATTTTATATTTTATTTTTTATTATTCAAAAATATTTGAAATATCTCAAAAGCTTTCACAAAGATTTCAAAGATTTCACGAAAGCTTTTATACAAGATTTCATGAGTGATAAACTCCCTCGATCATAATTCCTTGAATTTTCCAAGTCTTTCAGGTCTTGTATCAACCCTGCTGATTGGATTAAAATACTATTTCTTAAACATAGGTAATAGTAGGTACTAATTTATAGAATTAATTTCAAAATAAATTATTACCGGGAGAAGTTTTTACTAATTCATGGAGATCAGGTCCGGCTCCATAATATAGAAACGAAACAGGCTTGAATTCTGTTTCCGAAATATGACCTAAGCTTGAGTCCTTTTTTTGAACACCTTCATAAATTACACGTGAAAATCAATAAGATAAAAAATATAAAAGTCTGACTACTTTAGTAATTAAAATAGATTTTTTCTTATCTTTCACTCGAATATCTTTTTAATTACAGACTTCACAGCCCTAGATTCTCTCAAAACAGGGGAAATAGGGTTATTTTTCACGAAATATTTCACAAATATTTCACAAAAATATTAATATTAGACAAAATGTTTTCATTTACAATCAAATATTTGAACTTTCAAGCAAAATTGAAGAATCCTCAACAAAGTGGTTACATTTTTTAACCAAATAGTTTAATTTTCAACCAAATTGTCGAAGTTTTAATCAAGAGAAAGAAGAAAGAATAATTTAATTGAAAATTTAATTATATTTGAACTTACAAAGTATAAAGATTAATTTTCAATCAAATGGTTGAATTTTCAAACCAAAAAGTTTAAACTTCAAGTAAAAACAGTTGTATTTAAAAAAACATAGTTGAATTAAAAAAATTATATTTACCAAATAGTTGAAATTTCCTGCAAAAGGGAATTATTAAATTATCAACAAAAACAAAAATGAATTTGCAACAGAATAGATCATTTTTCACTCAACGAGATGAATTTTCAAAAGAAAATCTTATTTTAAAATCATAAACAGATGAGTTAAGTTAAAAAAGACGACTTTTCAACTAAAATAGTTGAATTTGCAAACAAGAAAACTTTTTTCGTCAAGAAAGAAAAAAATGCGATCAAATTGTTGAATTTTTCAACCCAAAAATGCGACTTATCTACAAAATAGTTTAATTTTCAAGCAGAAAATATAAATACTGAACCCGATACTTGAATTTTCAAATTTAAACGATCCACTCTCATAAAAAAAGAAATAATAGTTCAAGTTTCAGTTTAAAACGTTAAATTTTCATAAAAAGAAAATATTTTCAACAAATCCATTAAATCTTCGACCAATAAAATTAATTTCCAACAAAATAATACAACTTTCAACAAAAAAGTTGAATTTTCATCCATAATACAATGAATTTTCAACTAAATTGGAATAGTTAAATTTTGAGCAAATAAAATGTCTTTTCAAGAAAAAGAAAAGAATTTTCAGCAAACTATCTCAATATTTGAACCAAATGCAACCAATATAAACTCTGCAATAAAAAGTTAATTTTCAACCGAACAGGTGAATTTTCTACCAAAATAATAGAATTTTCGAACGCAAAAAAAAACGAATTTTCTACAAAAAAAAATTAAGTTTTCAAACCAAAAAGACGATTTTCTACCAAATATGGTTAAATTTTCAACTAAAACGATCAATTTCAACTAAAAATATAATAGTTAAAATTTCAGTGAAAAATTTAATTTTCAACAACAACCAAACCAATTGTTCAACAAAGCAGTTCAATTTTGAACAAATAAAATTAATTGTTAATAAAATAGTTAAGCTTTTACCGAAGTAATAGAATATTTTACAAAATCGATCAGTTTTTCAGCCAAAAATGGAATGGTTTAATTTTACAAAAAAAGATCAAATCTTAATCAAAAACTTTAATAGTTTAATTTTCAACTAAAAATGGTCAATTTTCAACCCAAAATGGAACAATTAAAGTTTTAGTTAAAAAAATGTAATTTTTAATAATAAAAAAATAATTTTTAACAAAAGAGTTTAATCTTTTACTAATAAGATTAATTTTTAATCAAGTAGTTCAACTTTCAACTAATTAGTTGAATTTTCATCTAAAAAAATCGATTTTCAGTCAACAATGAAACAGTTAAATTGTCAGTAAACAAAATAAATTTAAAACAATAAAATAAGATTTTTTAACAAAATATTTCAATCTACAACCAATAAAATGAATTTTCCACAAAGTAGTTCAACTTTAAACTTCAACAATTTTCAACTGAACAGTAGAACTGTTAATCAAAAGAGATGAATGTTTATTTCTGAATCAAAAATATAATGGTAAACCTTTCAATTAAAAGGAAATAACTTTTAACCAAAAGAAATTCAATTTTCTTATTGAATTCTATTAATTCCGTTCGCATTTAACAGAAAAATGGAAAAAAAAGGGAAGCGAAATAAGTTTCTTGAAAACAGGGGAAAAAAGGATTCTTTAAAAAAAGGGGAACGGGTATGAAGTCAGTAATTTTATCAGCAATTGTTAGTTGAACAACTTTCGTTTTTAAATAGTAAAAAGAATATTTTACATTATGAAATACTAACTTGACAAGTTAAGTCGGGCTTGAGCCAAAGTTTCTTGAGTTAAACATTCGGAAAGACTCGCTTGTCGACGAACATTTGTGTTCATAGACACAGATCTCTTCGCATTTCCCATTAACGTTGTCATTTTTTATATTTAATTGCTATTTAATAGTCTTTATATTTTATTGTTCAATCCAAATTCACATTTATCTGACTTTATTATTTTCCTTATAAACATAAAATTCGTAAATCTATAAGTTTCAATAAATTCATGAATGACTTTTTTAACAAATTAAAAAATGTTTATTCCTTAATTTTAAACAAAATTAGGAACGATTTTTTTTGAAATATTAACAATATAATTGTTTAAATCATAATCACAACCCTTGGCGAACTAAACTTGAGTCTTGAGAAATGCCCTTTCCGAATTTGAAAAGTTAAAAATATTTTTTGATCGAATTTGAAGGCAAAATCGAAATTAGAGAAGCTCACGAAGTTCCTACACCGAAATCCAAACTCGAACTGAACTAATCTGAGAAGCGCCAGTCCCGAAAAGTAATTCGGAGTCGTAAGTGAACCGGATAAAAAAAGAATCACGGCAGGCAATGCGTTGGTCCCTCGGCATGGGGCGGTGACATTCTATCAAAAATTATCAAAAATAACCCCACCTTTAGATAAGTCTAAAAATTTAGTGTCATGTAGTTTTCACAAGAGTAAGCAAAAATTAAATTAAATTTTTTAAAAATCAGTGAAAATTTGCAAAAGGTTTCGATGTTTCGTTAGGTTCATTGATTAAGTGACAGATATGATGGCTCTCCGAATTATGAATTACTTCTTCAATTCATTACAAAGTATTTTCAGTGATGATGAACCCAAGTAAGTAAAATTACTAATATTTATTTTTTAATTCTTATACAAATAAAAGTTGAAATATTTATTGTTTTTATAAGTAAAAAGTAGAAAATTACGATATGAACTTCAATTCTAGAATGCGTATTTCAATAATAAATCGAATTTTGGGAAAAAGTATTAATTCATCATTTAGTTGAGGGAAAGATAAACTTTCTTATGGCTTTTCCATTCAACACATGAAATTAAAAAAATATATATTTGACCTTCAAAAATAAAAAAAATACATAACTTTTTCGAATTTAAGTTTCAACAAAATCTAACATCATCAATCGCGCGCTACGTATTTATTATATAATAATGTTTTTTCAGTTTCTAAGGATTTAATTAATATGCTTCATTTAGAAAGCTTTGACAAATATATAACAGGATATTCTTAACATATTAGCATCGTCTATTAATGAAAAAATTAAATAATACAAAAAATCATTAATCATTTCTCGAATTTATTTCCTAAAGTATATTACAAAGATCAAAAAATGTCACAAAGATTTCAAAAAATGTCAAAACGATTTATATGTATTCAAGAACATTTAAAAAGATTTCGCAAATATTTCAAAGATACAAAAGATTTCAAAGATTTAAAATTATTTTAGAGTAACATCACAAATAATTTAAAAAATTTCGAAAATTGTACAAAACTTTAAAAGATTACAAATATTTCAAAAGATTTTAAATCATTTCAGATTGATTTCACAAATATTTCAAATCATTCCAAAAAGAATTCGAAAATTTAATAATGATTTCAAAGATTTCAAAAAAATTTCACAAAGATTTCAATAGATTTCAACAAGATTTCAAAAGATTTCACAGCGATTTCCAACATTACAAAAGATTTGAAACATCTAAAAGGTTGCACAAACGTTTAAAAAATTTCAAATTATTTCAAAGATTTGAAAAATTTTGAATGTTTCAAAGAAGAAGATTTTAAAAAATTTCAGGATATTCTTAAAATATTAGCACCGTCGATTGATGGAAAAATTAAATTGTACAAAAAAAATCTTTAATTATTTCTCGAATTTATTTTTAAAGTTAATGAATTTGAATAATAATTTAAACCATTTTGTTGTCTTCTTATACTTATAATTAAGTCAAACTTTCAGTGAAAAAAAGATCATTTTCCACAACTAAAAATTTGAACCAGTGATGCATTTTCAACTAAAATGAAGAATTTTCAACTGGAATCAATCAAGTTGAAACCAAAAAATGAAAATTTCACAAAAGAGTTTAACTTTCAACTAAATAGATTTATTTTTAACCGAAAAATGAATTTTCAACTCAAATTATGAAAATTGAACTGAAATACTTAAATTTTCCAAAAATAAGATTAAGTTTGAAGCAAGAATATTAATTTTTTAACAAACAAGACGATTTTTCAATAAAAGACATGAATGTTCCACCAAAAAAGATCAATTTTCAATTGGAAATATCATTTTTTAACAAAAGATGAAATAATTAGAATTTTCAGTGGAGGAACTTAATTTTGAAATCAAAGAAGAAAAAGAATTTTCAACAAAATAGTTAAATTTTCAAAAACGAAATGCTTTTTTAACCAAAAAAATTAATTCCTACCAAAAAATACGAATTTTAAACTAAAAATGATAATTTTTAACCAAAAATTGAATAATGCAATTTTGAGAGCTCAACCAAAGGGATGAATTTTTAACTAAAATGATGAATCTTCAATTGGAATAGTCGAATATTAAAAAAAAGGATTAATTTGAACAAAAACAAAGACGAGTTTTCAACTAAATATATGAATTTTTAACAAAAAAAAAGATAAATTGTCAACCAGAATTTAAATAGTTAAATTTGAAGTTAAGAAAATTAATGCTCAACTAAAGAGGTGAATTTTCAGCTAATTTGGTATAATATTCAATTGAAAAGCTACCTTTCTAGTAAAAAAAAAAGATTTTTTTTCGAAAAAATAATTTAAAAAGAGAGTTACATTTTCAAACAAAGTATTGAACTTTTAACTAAAATTATGAATTTTAAGACAACTTTTAAACTGAAAAAAAACTTAAACTTTTTTTTATAAATCTTTCAAAATTAAAAAAAATTGCCCCAAAAACTTTCAGATTTGTTCGACATTTTTAGAAGTGTTTACAATTATTTTTACATGTTCTTTAAAAATTAATTTTTCAAAATATAAATAGATTTTAAATTCCTCCATGAAACTTAAGAAAAGTTTTTTAATTTCTTGACCTTTCAAAATTCTCAAAATTGCTTACTATCTTCGCATATTTTAAAAACTCCTAGGCCTTAAACATCTTTTCAAATCACTAGAATTTGCTCTAAAACAATGTTAAAATTCTGCAATATTACAAAAATTGCGCTAAAATTTCCCAGGTACATAAAAAAAATTTTAAGCTTTTGAAATGCTATACAATCTTTTTAAATATTCTCTTAAAATTAAACTTTCAAAACAAAATATCATCTAAACTCAAATTTTATTGTCAAATCTACATTCTGTATAACATTTTTTGAAAAATTGTTCAAAAACCTTACAAACAATTTAAATTTTCCAGATGATTTTTCGACTTTTTTTATAAATCTGTTGAAATTTGTTGAAATCTTCTTTATAATTAATTTCTCAATATAAAAAATCATTTGAAATTTAATTAGAAATCTTAAGAAAACTTTTCACGTTCTTTAGAACTTTCAAAATTCAAAAAGAGCTTTTAAATTTTTTTTCAAATACTTCAAAAATCTAGGATTTAAATTTCTTGAAACCTTTGTATGTTTAAAATTATTTTTGAATCTTCAAAACTTCTAAATATCTCATTACGCTTACTCGATTTTTTTTATAAAATTTTCGTAATCTAAAAATAAAACTTATATTTTTTACTTTCACTACATTCAGGTTAAAAAAAATTATGTATTATTATTTATTTGCAAAAGTAAGAATTTGTTAGGTTTTGTTCGGATTTAATCTTTTTCAATGATTCTAACTTTTATTATCAATAAAAAAAAAAATTTCCACTACAATTTCGATATGATTTTTTATTGCCTTTCTCTTCAACAGAACGTTTTTTAATCTGCATGTATTTTTTAAAAACCTAATCTTTCTTTTTAAACTAACTGGAAAACCCGAAAAAAACCCGCTAAATTCGAAAAAATATTCAATTAATCTTTGATTTTTGAAGGTAAAATATATATTTTATCACGAAGTAAAGTACCAGTGGAAAGGGCATAAAACCCCCTATCGAAATTGTATTGGGCATAAAATAAAAAAATAAAATTAACAGATTAATAATTCACAACAATAGATGGTATCCATATAAAACTAAAAAAAAATACATCCCCTAAAAATTCTCCTATTTTTATCCTGATATAAAAAATAATGAATAAAGTGAACAAAAATATAAAGCCACATATTTTTATCTCGAGGAATATTATTAAAAAAAAATAAGTCGTAACCTGTAAAAGAGTGACAGAATATTTAGGAATTAAAACCTTTTTGGACACTTACCTGTATTATTCTCAGTTTTAGTGCTAGGAATTTTTGCAGGCAGTGGTGGTGGATTTTCTAAACTCTTTAACTTTGTTGTTGTCTTTCCGTCGCCTTCAATTTCTTCCGGCTATAAAAAACAAATCAACGCATAAAGTAAAAACAATGTTTTTATTCCTTACAATATTTTGCATTTTGTGGAAACGTTCAAGTTGAGTTATTCTAAATATGGCAAAAAAAGTTAGAAACAAGTATAATAATTTTAAATTAAAAGTCTTAACAGTTAAACAATTTTAAATAAAAAAATTTAAACATGTTTAATAATATAAGTTTTTTTTAAGTTACTAAAATAAAAACATTGAATAATTTCGAATTATCTGTACGTTAATATTTTCAGTGTACAATTTTGAAAGTTTCCAATTAGAAATCATATAATTTTCAACGTTTTTATAATAAGTACTCTTTCAAGTTTCACAATTTAAAAATACAGTTTTGAATACGACATTCTAAACTAGTTTAATTTTTAGGCTTTGAAAATAAATTTAAAAAAAGGTATAGAAAACCCCATAGAGTCTGTAATAGAAATTTTATTTTTTTTTATATACATTTATTTATTTCTAACTTTTTTATATTAGTTAAAAATGCAGCTTTATGGTTGAAAATCAATCTGTTTTACATGAGAATTTAGTTTTTTGGTTAAAAATTCGTTTTTGTTTATTGAAAACTGTGTTTAACAAATTTTTAATTAAAATCTTTTTTTGTTGAAATATCAACTACAACATTTTTCGTTTAAAATTCATATTTTTAAGCGCAAAATTCCGATGCTCGTTAAAATTGGATTAAAATTAAATTTTTTTAGTTGAAGATTCATACTTCTAGTTGGAAATTTATTTTTTTCGGTTAAAAATTAATTTTATTATTTGAAAATTCATCTTTCAGGCTTGAAAATTTTACAATTGGATTCCAATTTCTTTCTTTCTTGACTAACAAATTTTTTCTCGGTTCAAAGTTCAACTATTTTGTTGAACACTCACTTCTTTGGTATAAAAATTCATATTATTATGTAAAAATTCTCTCTTTTTTGGTTCAAATACAACAGTTTAGTTAAAAACTAATATATTTCGGCACGGAAATTCAAAAATTCGGTATAAAATTTAGGCCAAATTGATGTATTTTGTTCAAAATTAGTCTTTTTTTGTTGAAAACAAATTTTGTTGTTGAAAATGCAACTTTTTGATTCAAAAATTGATCTGTTTTAATTAAAGATTCAAGTATTTTATAAAAAAAACCGTTCTTGTCGGTCAATTATGTGTTTTTTTTAAATATCAGCGATTAAATTTTTCGTTGAAAATTCATCTTTTTAAGTTGAATATTCCAATCCTTGGCTGAACCCTTTTTAAAAGTTAGTTTTTTTGATTGAGATTTATATTCTTAGTTGAAAATTGACTTTTTTCGGTTACCAAGTAATTTTCTTAACTAAAAATTTAACAATTTGCTTGGAAATTCAAAAATTGGTTGAAAATTAACTTTTGAGTTGAAAATTCATATTCAAAGGTCATCCATACATTTTGGTAGCTTTTATTTTCTTTCTCGTTTAATAAATATTTATTGGTTGAATAGTATTCTGTTGTCATTGATGATTCAACTATTTTGATAAAACTCAATCTTATTTAGATGAATTCAACTGATTTTAATTTTAAATATCTTTTTTTTTAAATCTTCCACAATTTAGTTGCAAATGAACTATTTTATTAAAAATTAATATTTTTGTCTTGAAACTTCCTTTTTGTCTTGAATCCGGTTTCAATTTCTTTTATTTTCTGACTGATAACATTTTTTTATTGGAAATTAAACTATTTCGTTGAAAATTTATCTGTTTTGTTAAAAATTAATATTTTCGGGCATAAAATTCAATTGTATGGTATTGGATTCAAAATTCAAGCATTATGTTGAAATATCCACAGAAAAATATTTTTTACTTGACAATTCAACTAATTTGTTGAAAATTAATTTTTTTGGCAGAAGTTACATCGTTTCTAGTTAAAAATATACATGTTTTGCTGAATTTTTTTTTAATATTCACCTTTTTTGGTAAAAAATGCAACTTTTTTGTTGAAAACTCAAGCTATTTGGTTCCAATTTAATATATTTTACTAAAATTTCGTCTTTTTGGGTAAAAAATCATTTTTTTTGTTGAAAATGCAGCTGTTTGGTTATAAATCAATCTGTTTTAGTTAAGGAGTCAATTTTTTTAAATCTGTTCTTGTTGGTTAAATCTAACATTTTTTTAAATTAAAATAAAATTTTTTCTGTTAAAGTATAAACCAGCATTATTTAAAAAAAGTTGATTTGGTTGATAATTAGTGTTTTTTATTGACAATTTGTCTTTTTAAGGCAGAAAATAAATTTTTTTGGTGAAAATGCAATTTTTTGGTTGATAATGAAATTGCATAGTTGAAAATTAATCAGTTTTAGTCGAGGATTCAAATACTTGGTTAAAAATCCATTTTTGTTGGTTAAATCCAACTGTTTTTTATTTTTAATTACAATTTTCTTTAAATAAAATCTATTACATTTTTCTCATTTATATTTTTAATTAAAAATTTAAATGTTTTCTTAAAAAATTGTTATTCTGGGGTTAAAAATTTAACACTTTTAGAGAAAGTCCGTCTTTTTAGATTCAAAATTAAACTATTTCATACAAAACTAAACTACTTTGTACAAAATTAGTTTCTTATTAATTTGAAAATTAACACTCTTTAATGAAAATTTAAGTAAAAAAAATATAAACTAAAAATTAATAATTAAAAAATTTCATTAACGTCATATCCATTTTTTGAACTATTTAGTTGAAAATTCGTATTTTTGGTAGAAAATTAATCTTCTTACTTGAAAATTCAACTAAAAATATAACATTTTACTTGAATATTAATTTTTCTTTAAGATTCACATTTTTGGGTAAAAGTGCAACTGTTTGGTTGAAAATTAATCTGTTTTAGTTGAGGATTCAAGTATTTTCTTCAAAATTCGTTTTCGTTGGTTGAAAATATATGTTTTTTAAATATAAACTATTCACAATTTTTGTTAAAAAATAATTTTCTTAACTAAACATTTATCCATTTTATTAAAAATTCAACTCATTAGTTGAAAATTAACTCTTTGTTGAAAATTCCCATTCTCGAGTAG
The DNA here is from genome assembly GCA_035041075.1 of Acraspis erinacei. NCBI lineage: Eukaryota > Metazoa > Arthropoda > Insecta > Hymenoptera > Cynipidae > Acraspis > Acraspis erinacei. The sequence goes on along the minus strand of JAWWLR010000148.1, from coordinate 5,056,735 downwards.
AAAATTAAATTATTTTTTCAAAAATTCGTCGTTTCAGCTTGAAAATCCATCAATTTGAATTAATTTTTTCTTTCTTAACTAACAAATTCTTTTTTGGTTGAAAATCAACTATTTTGTTACAAATTTTTTGGTTTGTTGAAAATTCGTTTTTGTTGGTTTAATTCAACTATTTTTTATTATTAATTACCATTTTTTTTAAATATCAAATATTAAATTTGACTCATTTTTAATTTCAAATTCAAATATTTTGTTAAAAAATAATATTCTCGGGCTCCAAATTAAACTATTTTATACGAAAATCGTTTCTTATTAAATTGAGAATTAATTATCTTGAATAGAAATTTAAGTAAAAAATAATATAAACTAATTTCATTGTTTAAAATTCAAATGTGACGTTAAAAATTTATGCATTCTGTTGAGAATTCATTTTCCTTGGTAGAAAATTAATCTTCTGTGTTGCAAATTCACCTTTTTAGTTGAAAATGTAACTATTTGGTTAAAAATACAACTCTCTGATTGACAATTAATCTGTTTTGGTTGATGATTTAACTATTAATACAAAACATAAATAAATTAATTAGTAATTATTCTGTTTTGCTTGATGATTAAACTTTTTTGGGGGGATTTAGTCCTTTCTGGTTCAATTAAACTATTTTTGATTCAAAATGGCAATCTTTTTTTAGTTAAAATATCAAATATTAATTTTTGTTTCAGAATTTATCATTTTTTGTCGAATTTAACTCCTTCATTGAAATACTCTTTTAATTCATAAACAATTTTCCATTTAAAGTAATACAAAATAAAAACAAATTAAATTATCCAAAGCGGAACTCTTGAATTAATTTTTTTTTAAATTGAAGTTTAAAAGTTTTTTAATTCAAAATTTTATATTGAATAGTTTTAAATAAAATGGAGATAAACTGTAAACTTCAGCATTTTGAGCATTCATAAATTATGGACTTCAAAAATGTAGAATAAGTTCCAAAAATATAAATCCACGTTAACCTTTTCAATACTCTAAATTAAAGAATCAATCCATGAACTTTAAAAAATTCCAAAATTATATTAT
>JAWWLR010000148.1:5011565-5023883 GCA_035041075.1 Acraspis erinacei | reverse complement strand
AGAAATGCGTTTCTTAAATAATGATATTGAGTGGTTCCGCAACAGGGTATTCCAAAAATACATTGAATTTTTAAAAATTTTGATGCACATGCGGTTCGAATTCACAAAAAAAGAAATGCGTTTTTTCGTCCTTTTTAAAAAAATTTGATATTTAATGGTTCCGCAAAAGGATAGTCCAAAAATGAATTGGATTTTTTTTATTTTCATACATATCGCCCGGAACTTTGTTCGAATTCACAAAACATAAATGCGTTTTTCTTTATTTAAAAGAAACATGATATTTAGAGTCTTCGCAGCTCCCGATAAGAAAAAAATACATTTTTGTCAGTTTCATTCAGAATCATCAAGTAAATCGAGTTAAAACTCAACATTTCTCTTCAATATTAACCATAGAATATAAATAAAAAATTCTTTTTTAATATCGCCACCATAAGTATTTTTTATAGGGTCCTAAAAAACCCATAAATGAAAAATAGGGTGTTTTGAATTTTCAGCGCTACTTATCATTTTTTTGTATTCAAAAATAAAAATGTTTTATAATACATAAATTACTACTTTCTACTGATAATTAGATATTTTCATAAATTGTTTAGACAATTTATTATTGTTTTCAGCAATATTCTCCTAGAATGATGCTAGAAAGTCGAAGTTTTTTCCGAAATATTCAAGCTTTTGTCAACTTTTTAACTAAAGTGGCGTAATAACTAATTAAACATAATACAAATAATTATATAAATTATTTATTATTATTTTTAATAATAATATCTTTGATTAATGCTAGAAAGTTGTGGTTTTTCGTCAAATTTCCACTTTTTTGTCCACTTTTCACTTAGAGTGAGGTAATAATTATTATTTAATTTCACAATAATTATTGCTTAAATAAATTATTATTGTTTATAGCTATACCGTATTCTATATTAATACGAGATCTAGGCGTTTTCCCCCGAAATTGAATACTTTTGTCCACTTTGCTATTTTGATATAGGAGAAGATGGTTATAAACAATACTATTTTGTTTAAACAATTAAGTTCGTTAACTTGCATTAATTATTATCTGAATAAGTGAAAAATGTAAAAAAAGATTTAAAAATTTAGAAAAGACCGTAACTATCTATTATTGTTATAGGAGAAGATAGTTATAAATAATCAGAAATTGGTTTAACAAATATTACATCACTCTAATTGAAAATTGGACGAAAAGTTGAAATTTTAGAAGAAAATGCCAATTTCTAGTATTACTCTAAGAATCTAAGAGAATAGTTTTTTAAAAAGTAAGAAAATTGTTTAAATAAAGTATTTAAAAATCCAATTATCCATTGACGTAGTATTTTATGGATTTGAAACAATTTGTATCCAAAAGACCTAACAAAATCTTAATTAGCGTTAAAAACTCGTGAAACCAAATTTTGCATTTATGGGATTATTTTGGAACCCTATAAAACAGGCTCATGGTGGTGATATTTAAAAAATAATAATTTATTTGTATTTTATATTAGTTAATTTACAAATTTACAAAAATGTATTTTCATCGAGTCTTCAGAACCTCTAAGTATCATTTTAAAAAATTCATTTTTTGTTGTGGATTCGAACAAATTTGGGGAAGATATGAAGAAAATTCCAGAAAAAATTTGGACCACCCTAGTGTAGACGATTCCTTTAAAAAAACCGCAATATCATAGCCGTAAACGGTAGAAATAATGTTTTTTTAAAGAAAATATCCTTTAAAACATTTAAATGTGTTATTTTATTAAATTAAAATACTAATGATAAATTATTGTATAATGAAAGAAGGGCCACCAATAATTTGAATTTAAGTACGCGCACGTGCTTACTTAATGCACATGCGTATTAGTTATTTTGAGTGAGGATAATCCAAGATGTCTGCATGCTGAGGGTCAACCCATAATACCAATTGCATAAAAAGATTTTTCATCATGAGTTGTTGTTTTTTGTTTATTGTTGTCTATTTTTCAAAAGCTATTAAATTATATAATAATATATAAAAAAATTCGAATAATTTTTTTATGTGATTGAACAGCTTTTAAAAAATAAACCATAATATTCAAATACATCTACGGTAAAAAATAATTTTTAAGTTTCATCCCATGCATTTGGTATTATCGGTTGACCCTCGGCGTGCCGACATCTTATATTTCCCCCACCTAGCATGAAATACCTAATCTCATTCGCGTGCAGCTACAGCTGTTTTTTCGCTGTATGAAAAAGTTTTTAAAGTGTTTTGATTTATTGGTCACATTTTTCGATTAGGAAGCCGTTAGAAGAATTCAATATGACGGAAAAATCATCAAATCCGAGATACGTTTTGGTCGAGGATGAAAAAATCTACAAACAACTGATTGAGTAAGTACCGGCAAGAATTTATTGGAGCACAGGGTGCACACCTTGCTTCAAATTCAAGGTTAGGATCGTCCTTTCTCGAAGGCCCGTTAAAAAAATCAGAGACAAAAATTTGTTTTTTCTAATTTTATAAAAAATTATTTTGTCGTTAAAAGTCAAAAATTTGACAGCTTCATATTCCTGGAATATTACATATCATTCTTAATTACATATTTATTCCCCATCTCAAAAAACTACCTCGTTTCCCCCTTTTATCTTTGAATATTAAACTGGTAAATTATTAAGAACTAGAATATTCTACCGCTTGTAGTGCAAGTTTAATTTTGTTAACTTTCAGAATTATTCGATATAATTAATTTAAATTTTTTAAATTTGAAAGAAAAATGTTGTTAACAGACTTTACACTGTATACTCTACATATTTCCCTTTTTTTAAAGAAACTTCACCCCTTTTTTGGGCTCAGGTCCAAACTGAATTAATGCAACCTAAAAAGAAAACCTGCTTTTTGTTAACAGTTCCTTCTTTTTTTATGAAAATTTGGTTGAAAATTTATTTCAGGTTGGCGACTTTGAAAAAATCGCGAATTTAATTAAAAACCCAGGAATTTACTTCTGATCGCAGTGAAATTCAAGTTTCCATTATTTCCATAATTTTGGTCCAATTACAAAAGTAATTTCTACTTTATCTATACAGTCGCATATGATATTTTTGTATTTATTTAAAAATTAAACATTATGTACTTTGTGAAAAATTCGCATGTTTTGTAGAAAATTAATCTTTATGGTTGAAAATTCACATATTTTGTTGAAAATCGATTTTTTTGTTTAGAAAATTATCTTTCTTTTTGCAAGTTAATCTTTTATTAAAAAATTCTTCTTTTCGGTTAAAAATGTAATTATTATAGTTAAATACTCATTATTTTGGTTGAAAATTCATATTTTAGGTTGGAAATAAGATTACTTGGTTGAAAGTTAAATTGTTCTGATGAAAATTAGTTTTTTGTTGTTGAAATTAATAATTTTAATTAAAAATTCATTTCTTACGTTGAAATATGAGCCAATTGATTGAAAACTTGTTTTTGCTTTGGATAAAAAGGATTTTTTGCGGAAAATATAACTACGTAATTTGTTGCAAATTTGTTTCTTTTTTGGTTGAATTTTTTTTTTTTAATCTGAAAATGTAACTATGTAATTATCATGTAAATTTAATTATCCCAGTTGAATATTCCATCATTACAGTTAAAAATTCATCTCTGTGGTTGAACATTAATTTTGTAACTAAAAATTTAATTATTAAATTTTTGGTTCAAAACTTATCTGTTTTAGTTGAAAATTCATCTTTTTATAGCAATTAATCTTCTTGGTTTATGAATTCATCTGTTTGATTAAACGTTAATTTTTTAATGTTAAAATTAAGTTATTTAAGTTTTGGTTGGCAATTTATCATTTCTAGTGATGTTTTTGAAATTAAAAATATTACCATTTCATTTTCGGTTGAAAATTATTATTTTTTTAGTTCAAACTTAAACTATTTGTTTGAAAAATTGTCATTTTTAAATAAAAATTCAAATATTTCGTTAAAAGTTCGTGTATTTTGTTAAAAAATTGTATTTTTTGGTAGAAAATTAATCTTTTTATTAAAAAATTAATCTTGTTCAAAGGTAATCTTTTTGGTTGAAAATTTATTTTCTCTAGATAAAAATTAAAGTATTTTTTTTTAAATTCATGTTTTATGTAGAAAATTCGTCTTTCTGTAAAACATTAATGAATTTGAAAATTCATTTTGGGTTTAATAGGTTAACTATTTGTTTTTAAATTCAACTTTTGTGTTAAAAAGTAATTTTTTTGCTCGAAAATTTAACTTTTTGATTGATAATTAACTTGTTTTTTTTAAGATTCAAGTACCTTTTAAAAAAATTGTCTTTTTGGCATGAAAATTATTCAAATAATTTTATTGTACTCTATTCTTTTTTTGCCGAAAATTTTTATTATTTGGTCGAAAAAAATTGTTTCTTTGAAAGTTCAACTATTTTTTTAAAAAGTTTGAAGATTCAACTCATTTATTGAAAATCCATCTCTTTTGGTAAAAGTCATATCTTTTTTGATTCATATATTATCTTGTTTAATTGATAATTAAAATATTTAGTTGAAAATCTATATTTTTGGGGTCAAATTCAACTGTTTTTTGCTTTAAAATTAAATTTGTTGTAATTTTTCGATTATCTAATGGTTTTTTGGTTGAAGTTTTTTTTTTAAGAGTTGAATTATCACTGGGGAATTGCAAATATTTTATTCCTATTTTGTGTTGTTTCAACATCACTCATGATTTTTTTTTATATCGTTCCCCTTTTTCTCATTTTTTGTTGTTGCTTAAATCCGAACAGAATTAAGGAACCTAATAAGAAAATCTAACTGTTTTATTTTAAATGTTTTTTTAAAAGTCTAGTTGAAAATTTAATTATTTGGTTTAAAATTAATTTTTTTTTTACATAACTGAAAGTGTAACTATTTGGTTTGTCAACGCTTAAATACCGTTTTGAAAACCATAACTTATCGCTGGTTTCTTGATAGATAAATTATTACATGACCTTTCCTCCCCCTTATCTATATTACCTTTTTTCCTTATCACAGGGATCGCAGTCTTTACCCTATTCCCTGCTTTTCCCCTTTTTCCTTAAATTCCACTTTTTCCCCCTTATTTTCTGAAAATTTCGAAAATACATAATATATTTTAATTATGCGGGAAATTCACGAAAATTGGTAAATTTACATGAGATCTGTAATCAAAATTGTTTCTATTACATTTACAAATTATATAAATATTAAATGTTATTAAGTAATTTTTATAATTAAAATTAAATTTTCTATTACAGATATCATATAGCTATAGTAATTATATGCATTTTTATAATATTGAAGCATTTGAATACATTATTTGTAGATAAATAAAGTACAAAATAAAAAATTATAAAAAAATAAAATATGTAAAAATGGTTTTATATTTTACACGTTTTTTTTTCATACATTTTATATCGCCGTGACTGAATTCACAACGACCGTTGAAAATTCACCGTTATTGTTGAAAATTCGTCTCTTTTGCTTGATAATCCATCTTTTTATTTGCATTTTTTCGGGTTAAAAATTCAAATGCTTTGTAGAAAATTCGTCTTTTTGGCTTAGAAATTCTACAATTTGATCTTATTTTTTTTCTTTCTTGACGGAAACATCTTTCTTTCTAGCCAATTTTTTTTTCTTTGGTTCGAAAATTTATTCCTTTTGACAAAAAATTCAAATTTTTTGTTAAAAATTATCTGTTATGGTTGAGGATTCAACTATATATTACATTTCTTGCTGAAAATTGTTCCTTTTTTAGTCACACATGTATTTTTTTTAAATTTCGTCTTTTTGGTAAATAATTATTCTTCTTGGTTGAAAATTAATATGTTTGGGTGAGAAAGTCCAACTGTTTTGTAGAAAATGTATTTTTTTTGTTAGAAACTTCATCTTGTTTGATGGAAAAGTCAACTTTTTTGTTAAAAGTTAATCTTTTTTTGGTTGAGTATTCCACTTTTTTTAAAATAACTTTACTGTTGAAATTTTGACTGTTTTTGTCGAAAATTTTAAAGCTTTTGGTAGAAAATTCAACAGTTTTATATCAATTTTATCTCTGATGGCAGCAATTTAATCTTTTTGGTGGAAAATAAATTTCTGGTTGACAATTCAACTGTTTTGTAGAAAATTCGTCTTTTTTGCTTGAAAACTCAACAATTTGATTGACATTTTTTCATTATTGAGTAAACAATTTTTTTGGTTTGAAAATTTATCTTTTTTAGTCGAAAATTTACCTATTTGGTTTAAAATTCGCCTTTTTGGTAACAAAAATTGCATAAAGTTTTTTGTAGAAAATTCGCCTTTCTGGCTGAAAATTCAAAAATTTGATTGACCTTTTTTTCTTTTTTGAGTTAAAATTTCTTGGTTGAAAAATTATCTTTTCGAGTTTAAATGTTAAATGTTTCCTAAAAAGTTTTAGTTTTTGGCTTGAAAATTCAGAATATTTTGTTGAAAATTCATCTCTTTTGGTAGCGATTTAATCTTTTTTTGGTGAAAATAATTTTATTGTTGAAAATTCAACTGTTCTGTGGAAAATTAATCTTTTTTGCTTTAAAATTTAACAATTTGAAATTTTTTCTTTCTAGCGTGAACAATTTTTCTTGGTTGATTGATAACTTTTGTTTTTAGTCGGAATTTTAGCTGTTTAGTTTTTAATTCGTGTTTTTGGTAAAAAAAAAATGCAGATTTTTGGGTAGAAAATTAAACTAGTTGGTTGAAATTTAATATTTTTGGATTGAAAGTTTTCTTTGCGGAGAAAATTCATCTCTTTTAAGTAGAAATTTTATTCTTTAATTTAAGTCTTTATGGCTTGAAAATTCAAGAATTTCATTGATTTTTTCTTCTTGAGTGAAACATCTTTCTTGGATGAAAATTCGCCTTTTCGTCTTGAAAATTCAACGTTTCGATTGAAATTTTTTGTTTGTTCTTCGAGTGAAAAATCTTCCTTCGTTTAAAATTAACTTTTTTCTTGAAAAATGACCTTTTTGAGTTTAAAAATCGAATGTTTCCTAAAAAATTCTGCTTTTTAGCTTCAAAACTCAACTATTTTGTTGAAAATTCTTTTTCTTTGGTTGAATTTTGAACTGTGAAGTCTGTTATCACAGAGCACATTGTCCTCTCATTTCAGGTCCAAGGAGTTAACAGTCATCCATTTCTTCGCCCCCTGGGCTGAACAATGCGGTCAGATGTGCGACGCAATCGAAGAAATGATAAAGTTGGACGACTTCAAAGAAGTGAATTTCGCCAAGCTCCCAGCGGAAGACCTCCCTGACATTTCCATAAAAGACGGCATTGCGGCAGTGCCGACGGTAATTCTTTATAAAAATGGTAGCATAGTCGACCGAGTGGATGGTGCGAATCCAGCAGACCTAGTAGAAAAAACCAGGAAACAATTGTCTCCTGATTCGCTTGGCTCGAGGGAAAAGCCAGTTGTAAATCTTGAGGCTAGACTGAAGAGACTCATCAATCAACATACCTGCATGCTCTTCATGAAAGGAAATCCGGCGGCTCCTCGCTGTGGATTTTCGAGAACAATAATCGCTCTTCTTGATAGTTACAAGGCGGATTATCAAACTTTCGATATCCTCGAGGACAATGCCATCAGGGAAGGACTGAAGAAATTCAGCGACTGGCCAACGTATCCTCAACTCTACATTAAAGGAGAACTGATCGGTGGTTTGGATATTGTCAAGGAAATGAGCGAGTCTGGAGCCTTGGAAGAAATGTTACCCAAGAAACCTAGCGTTGAAGATAGGTGAGAAATCGAATTTCTCTCAAATTAAGATTGTCGATAAAAGTCTTTTAATTGTTTTTTTGTTTTTTTTATCTGTTATTGTCTGTCTTGTACCATTTATTTTTCAATATATTTAGTAGTAGTGTCAGGAACACTGAAATGTATTCACTTTGCTTACAGATAAAGAAAGGACAACTCAGCTCTTCTATTTTTTTTTAAGATGTCAAGTTTAATTAATTGATAATTGTAAGCCTTTATCTTAATTTTCCGAGCTTTCCATCAGTAGTTTAATAAATTATTAATATCTACACACGTCTTGGATCTCACAGTGATTTGAAAACCTATCCAAATATTTTCCAAACATTTCTTTTTAATTTATCTTGAGAGATGCTTAAAAATTTTTATTTATTTATTTCATTCTACATGTAATACATTTACCCTTTTTTTTAAAAAGAATTTGTCGTTTTTTTGTTGTTTAAATTCAAACTCAATGAATAGAACTCAATATAAAAATCCAAATGTTTTTCATAAAATTGTAATTTTTTTAAATTGAAAAATCTACTTTTATATTTTTAGTTCAGAATTGATCACTTTTTGTTAAGAATCTTAATATTTGGTTGAAGATTGAACTATTTAGCTAACAAATCGTTTTTTTTTAGTTGAGAATTAATTTTCTTATATGAAAATTTAAATAATCAATTTTGAACGAAAAATTTATTGTTTTTGACTGAAAATTTTACTATTGAATTTTTCATTGAGAATTCATCTTTTTTGGTCGAAGGTTCAACTGATTTGTTAAACATTCATTTTATTGGTTGACGATTTAATTATTTTCTTGCAAATTGTTTTTTTTTTTTAACTGAAAATTGATTCCATTTTTGGTATAAAATATAAAGTTTTTGGTTGGAAAATCAACTAATTGGGAAAAAATGCACGTAGTTTTTATAAACTTCGTCTTGTTGTGGAAAATGTATGTTCTTGGTTGAAAATTCATCCCTCTTGGTTAAAAATGCAGCGTTTTAGGCAACAAATAATCTGTTTTTGGTTAAGGATTTTCTTATTTTGTTCAGAATTGAAATATTTTTTAGAAAATTTCGTCGTTTCTGGTTGAATTAAACTGTTTTTTATTCAAAGTTAGAACCTTTTTTAACTAAAATATCAAATATTTTATTTTTCGTTAATAATTCTTTTTTTTCGTTAAAAATGCAACTTTTGGCTAAAAATTAATTTGTTTTGGTTTAAGAATCCACCTTTTTTTAAATTTGTCGTTTTTGGTAGAATTCAGCTGTTTTTAATTAAAAAAATGTAATCATTTTACTACTTGGTAGAAGATTGAACTATTTTGTTAAAAAACTGTTTTTTTGTTTGTTGGAAATTAATTTTCTTATATGAAAATTTAAATAATCCATTTGGGCTAAGAATTTATTGCTTTTATATGAAATTTCAACTATTTTATTTTTCATTGATAATTCATTTTTTTGTCGAAAGTTGAACTAATGGATAATTAGTTGACGATTTAATTATTTTTTAGAATTTGTTGTTTTTTTATTCTTAAAAATGAATTTTTTGTTAACTGAAAATTTATTCCATTTTTTGGTAGAAAACTGATCGTTTTTAGTTAAAATATCAACTACTATTTGATTAAAAATTCATTTTTTTTCTTGGAAATTCGTATTTTTTGTAGAAAATTAATCTTCTTGGTTGAAAATTCATTACTTTTGATTAAAAATACAATTTTTTGAATAAAAAAGAATCTGTTTTGGTTAAGGATTTATCTGTTTTGTTCAGAATTGAAATATTTTTTTGAAAATTTCGTCGTTTCTGGTTGAATTAAACTGTTTTTTATTCAAAGCTAGAACCTTTTTTTAACTGAAATATCAAATATTATATTTTTCGTTAATAATTTATATTTTTTCGTTAAAAAATCGTCGTTCTTGGTGTAATTCAGCTGTTTTTAATTTAAAAAATTAATCATTTTTGGTTTAAAATTTTACTGTTGAATTAAATTGTTAAACATTCATTTTATTGGTTGATGATTCAATTATTTTCTTGTAAATTGTTTTTTATTTATTTTTTAACTGGAAATTTATTCCATTTTTTAAATAAAATTGATCGTTTTTAGTTGAAAAATCAACTATCTGTGTAATTATTCACGAATTTTGTTGAAACTTCGTGTTTTTTGGTGGAAAATCAATCTTCTGGGTTAAAAATTCAGAATTGACCTGCTTTTGGTTAAGGATTCAACTGTTTGGTTCAGAATTCAACTTTTTTTGTAATTCGTCGTTTTTGGTTGGATTGAACTTCTTTTTATTCAAAGTTAAAACCTTTTTTAACTAAAATATCAAATATTTTTCGCTAAAAATTCGTATTTTTCATTTAAAATGCAACTGTTTGACTAAAAATTAATCCGATTTGGTTGAGAATTCATCCTTTTTCGAATTAAAGTTCAATTAGCTGAAGATTAATCTCGTTGGTTGAAAATTTAACTATTTTGTTGAAAATTCATTTTTTTGTTGGTTCAAAATCCATTATTTTTTAACTGGAAATTTAACTTTTTCATTTTTGTTTAAAAACTGATCGGTTTTAGTTTTTAATTCAACTAATGAATTTATAATTGAGAATTTATCTTTTCGTTTGACGATTCAACTACATAGTTGAAAATAAAACTACTTAATTAAACATTAATTTTATTGTTTGTCGATTTAACTATTTTGTTTATAACAAATGTTTGTTGAAAATTAATTTTTTAACTGAAAAATTAACTATTCCATTTTTGATTGCAAATTTATCGTTTTTACTTGAAAATTCAACTATTTGGTTAAATGTTGTATTCTTTTCTTGAAAATTAATTTTTTATTTTTGATGTTAAATGGTGTTAGCCAGAGAGGTATTTAATAAATAATATGTTAAATTTTATGATCGACTGGTCATTTTTGTAATAATAAATATTAGAAATCTTTTTTGATAATAAAATATTGCAAATATGTATTAAAGAAAAAAGATAAAAAAACTTAACATCTTGTTTATTAATTTATTTTGTTAATGAAAATTCATCCTTTCTGTTGAGAATTAAAGTATTTTTCTAAAAATTCTTTTTTCTTTGGTAGAGAATTAATTTTCTTCACTGGAAAAATTACTTCCGTTTTTGGTTGAAAATAGGCACTTTAAATGTTTAAATTGAAAATTGTTCCTTTCTAGTAGAAAATAAATTTGCTTATTTTAAAATTCATCCGTTTGGGTTAAAAATGCAACTGCTTGGTTGAAAAATAATCTTTTTTGACAGAGGATTCAACTTATTTGTTGAAAATTTAACTTAACAATTTAATTAGTTTGTTAATCGCTTTCATTTTTACGACTTCAAATTGATTCCCCTGTTTTCAAGAAACTTTTAATTTTTCTCGGTTTTTCGTTAAAATGCTAATTGAATTAATGAAACCCAATAAGAAAAACCAACTATTTGTTTGTTAAAAGTTAACTTTTTTTGTTCATATGTCCACTATTGTTTTTAAAATTCTAAATTCAAAAATTTAACTACTTTGTTGAAAATTGAAATACTTGGTTAAGAATTAATTTTTGATTCAAAATTAATCTTTTTAACTAAAAATTTTACTATTTTATTTCAATTTAAAAATATGTGTTTAAAAAAATGCATTTTATTGGTTAAAAAATCCTCTTTTTGATTAAATGTTAAAGTGTTTTATTACAAATTTAACTATTCCATTTAAGGTTAAAAATTTATCTGCTCTTAGTTAAAAATTCAAGTAGTTGTTTGAAAATGCATGTACCTCGTTGAAAATCTGTGTTTTTAAAAATTAATGTTTAGTGTTAAAAAATTATATTTTTGCTTAAATGTTCAAATTTAATTTGATTACAAATTTAACTATTCAATTTTAGGTTAAAAATGTATCTTTTTTAGTTAAAAATTCAAATATTTGGTGGAAAATGCATGTACGTCGTTGAAAATCTTTTTTGTTGTTGTTTAATTAATGTTAATTGTTAAAAATGATTATTAAATGACTATTTTGTTAAAAATTACTTTCTTTCTCTTTAGATCCATCATATTGGTTGGAAATTTATCTACTTTGTTGGAATTTCTTTAACTTAAAATCTAATTCTTGCATATTTGGTTGAAAATTCGTTTTTTTGTTTGTAGAAAATTTATATTCTTAGTTTAAAATTTATCCTTTTTGGTTAAAAGTGTATTTTTTATTGAATTAAACATTTTTTTATTTCAAATTAAAATATTTTTGTTTAAAAATTAATCTGTTTTTGTTAACGATACAACTCCTGCTGAAAATTCGTCTTTTTTGATTCAATGCAAACTTTTTGAAAATCTCTTCTTTTATTAAAAAAAACTTATTTTCTAATTCAGTCTTTTTGGTAGAAAATTAATCTTCTTGACTGAAAATTCATCTTTGTTGATTAAAAATTCAGATATTTGATAAAATGTTTATATTATTAATTTTTTCATATTAATAGTTGATTCACCCAAGATTTTTTTTAAATTGAAATTTTATTTTATATTTCAAATTACAAATAAATTGCGCTTAATCATTAAAATATTTAAAACAAAATAATATTGCAAACAAAATAAAACAAAAAAAAAATTCCACAAAA
>JAWWLR010000148.1:4996728-5011465 GCA_035041075.1 Acraspis erinacei | reverse complement strand
AAATCTCTTCTTTTATTAAAAAAAAAACCTTATTTTCTAATTCAGTCTTTTTGGTAGAAAATTAATCTTCTTGATTGAAAATTCATCTTTATTTATTAAAAATTCAGCTATTTGATCAAATATTTATATTATCAATTTTTTCAAATTAATAGTTGATTCACCCAAGATTTTTTTTAAATTAAAATCTTATTTTAGTTTTTAAATTACAAATAAATTGTGCTTAATCATTAAAATAATTCTACAAAACATTTGAATTTTCAATCCCAAAATATAAATTTTCAACCAAAATATTTCAATTTTCAACAAAAAAGTTAATAGTCAAGCAAACAGTGTAATTTTCTATCAAAATAGTTTAATTTTTACATAAACAGTTTAATTTTCTAAAAAATAGTTCAATTTTTTTTTAAATTGTGGAATTTTTAACAAAATAATTAGATTTCCAACCATACAATCATTTTAAACCGAAAAATCTGAGTTTTTAATATAAATATAATTTTATACAAATGTTTTTATTTATTTGATAATGTTTTAGTTATTTGATCAAATATTTATATTATTAATTTTTCCAAAGTAGTAGTTGATTTACCCAAGATTTTTTTTAATTAAAATTTTATTTTAGTTCTTAAATGAGAAATAAATTGTGCTTAATCATTAAAATATTTAAAAAAAATAAAACAAAAAAAAAATCTACAAAACAATTGAATTTTCAATCTCAAAATATAAATTTTCAACCGAAATATTTCAATTTTCAACCAAAAAGTTAATAGTCAACCAAATAGTGTAATTTTCTACCAAAATAGTTTAATTTTTACATAAAAAGTTTAATTTCATAAAAAAATAGTTTAATTTTTTTTTAAATTTTGGAGTTTTTAACAAAATAATTAGATTTCCAACCGTATAATCATTTTAAAATGAAAAATCTGACTGTTTAAGCAAAAATATAATTTTATACAAATGCATTTAAATCCGAAAACACCAGTTTTTAACAAATCGTTATATTTTTAACCAAAATATATAATTAGTCAATTTTAAACCAAATAGTTGAATTTTTTTACCCATTTTTAACTGTTTTAGCTATTTGATAAAATGTTTATATTATTAATTTTTTCAAATTAATTGTTGATTCACCCAAGATTTTTTTTTAATTAAAATTTTATTTTAGTTTTCAAATAACAAATAAATTGTGCTTAATCATTAAAATATTTAAAACAAAATAATATTGCAAACAAAATAAAAAAAAAAAAAATTCTACAAAACAATTGAATTTTCAATCCCAAAATATAAATTTTCAACAAAAAAGTTAATAGTGAACCAAATAGTGTAATTTTCTACCAAAATAGTTTAATTTTTAACAAAATAATTAGATTTCCAACCATACAATCATTTTAAACCGAAAAATCTGAGTTTTTAACCATAAATATAATTTTATACAAATGCATTTAAATCCGAAAACACCAGTTTTTAACAAACCGTTAAATTTTTAACCAAAATATATGATTAGTCAATTTTAAACAAAATAGTTGAATTTTTTACCTGTTTTAGCTATTTGATAAAACGTTTATATTATTAATTTTTTCAAATTAATAGTTGATTCACCCAAGATTTTTTTTTTAATTAAAATTTTATTTTAGTTTTCAAATTACAAATAAATTGTGCTTAATCATTCAAATAAAATAAATTGATATATTAATTTAAAAAATTTGTTTTAAATTCCAAAAGTATTTCAATCCAAGACTATTAATTTATATTCTTTAAATTAATATAATCGTGAGGTGTATTTTAAAGTTGAAAGATTCGCCTAAATTATTAGGCAAAGAAAATTTTCATAATAATTTGATTATTAAATTGGTTCAAAAAATTCCTGTATGTCGTTGAAAATCTTTTTTTTTTATTATTGTTAATTGTTAAAAAATTATCTGTTTGGTTGAATGTGGAACTATTTTGTTAAAAATTAATTAATTTTTTTAACTCAAAATGTTGAAAATTCATGCACGTCGTTGAAAAATCTGTTGTTTTTTGAAAATCAATGTTAATTGTTAAAACATTATCTTTTTTTTGGAATTACCTTAACATAAGATGTAATTTGTCCATATTTTTCTTTAAAAGTGTAACTGTTTGGTTCAAAATGAATCTTTCTGGTTAAAAATTGGTCTTTTTTGATTGAATTAAACATTTTTTGATTTCAAATTATATTTTTTGTTTAAAAATAAATCTGTTTTCGTTAACGACTCAACTCTTGCTGAAAATTCGTCTTTTTTTGTTCATTTAAACTTTTTTTTTAAATCCTTCTTTTATTAGAAATAACTTAATTTTCAAAATGGCCAATTTAACAAGAATACTTTTGGTAGAAAATTAATATTCTTGGTTGACAAATCATCTCTTTTGGTTAAAAATTTAGCTATTTAATAAAATTTCTATATTACTAAACTAAAAAATTAATGGATGATTCACCCAAGATTTTTTAAAATTAAATATTAAAACTATTGTTTGAATGAATATAACCGTGAGGTATATTTTAAAGTTGAAAGATTTGCCTAAATTATTAGGCAAATAGAATTTTTATAATAATTTGATTATTAAATTTGGATTTGGTGTTGCTTACCTCATAGTAAAATTGACCAACCACAAAAAATAACTCGATGATCAATTTATTTAAGAAACCAGTCAGAACCGCTGTTTCTCAAGAAATCAAACAATAATTAATTATCTTAGAATCTAGTGTGTAACAGGACTAATTTCTACTTGACTCGCGTTTTTTTCTGGTTTTTTCTTCCCATTTGGGCTCCCTTCTTAGCTCCGGAGACAATGTTCTTGAACCTTCCCGCATTCTTCATCTTTTTCCTGTAAAAATCACCCATTATATGATACATTCAAACAGGAACGAATTTTCTGAAGCAAAATTTAATTATAAATCTGTACCTCTTATTCAGAGAAGATCGGCTCAGAGGTACATAAGCATAAGGATCGTGTTTTCCTTTTCGTTTTATGTCTCCCTGGGCCTTCTTCCCTCGATATTCAGCACCGGTATCCTTTTCCGTTTTCGTTGTTTTCACCGGTCGATGTATTCCCGAACCTCCAGCTAGAAAATGGTAAATTTTTTATTTTTCAATGTAACACATAACAAATAATTAGATAATAAATGCAAATAATATTTACCTCTGTACTTGGATGAAGCCGAAACGGCTTCTGAGTAAACGCTTCCACTTTCGCTGTGCTTTCTCTTCTTTGTCGATTTTGCTGACTTGACTGACTTTGTGTCATCTTCATCGACTTCTAAAAATAAAACACAAGTCCAAAATGCTCTCAGAAGAGGTAAAATAGGGTGATTTTTTATGCAAATAGGGAAATAAATTTTTGTAAATAAAAATAATCTTGAATAATATACTGAATTCAATTTGATAGGATTTGAATTCCTAAGATTTCAAGTCGAAATATGTTACATTTTCAACAAAATAGATTAATTTTGATCGAAATAGTTACATTTTTAAACAAAAAGATAAATTTTCAAACAAAAATAGAAGAGTTAAATTTTAAGTTAAAAAAATCAATTTTCAAATTTAAAAAAAAATGAATTTGCACCAAAACAGATCAATTTTCAATGAATTTCAACCAATAAAATAATTTTTTTCTAAAGCAAGTATAATTGAATTTTAACCCAAAAAAGAAAATTCTCAACGAAAATATAATAATTGATATTTCAACCGAAAAATATTTTTAATTGAAATAAAAAACAATTCAATTTAAACGAAAAATACGATTTTTCAAGCAATTAGTTAAATCGTCAAGCAAAAGAGACGAATTTCAAACAAAACAAAACAAATTCTACAAAAAAATTGAATTTTCAATCCCAAAATATAAATTTTCAACCAAAATATTTCAATTTTCAACCAAATATTGTAATTTTCTACCAAAATAGTTGAATTTTTACCTAAACAGTTTAATTTTCTAAAAAAATAGTTCAATTTTTTTGTAAATTGTGGAATTTTTAACAAAATAATTAGATATCCAACCATACAATCATTTTAAACCAAAAAATCTGAGTTTTTAACCAAAAATAAAATTTTATACAAATGCATTTAAATCCGAAAACAACAGTTTTTAATTAATCGTTAATTTTTTAACCAAAATATATAATTAGTCAATTTTAAACCAAATAGTTGAATTTTTTACCAAAATAGTTGAATATTGAACCCAAAAAAAGCGAATTTTATACAAAAAATGGAATTTTCAACCCAAAAAAGAATAATTCTCAACGAAAAATGCAATAATTGATATATAAACCGAAAAATATTTTTAATTTAAGTAAAAAACAATTGAATTTAACCAAAAAAAGGTGATTTTTCAACCCAATACTTAAATCGTCGAGCGAAAGAGATAAATTTCAAAACAAAAAAGACTTCTACAAAACAATTGAATTTTCCGTACTAAATAAATTAATTTTCAACCAAAATAGTCAAATTTTCAAGCCTAAAAAAACGATTTTTCTACAAAATAGTTCATTTCCAACCAAATAGTGTAATTTTCTACCAAAATATTTGAATTTTTAATTAAGCAGTTAACTTTTCTAAGAAAATAATTGATTTAAAAAAAATTGTTGAATTTTTTATCAAACTAATTAGATTTTAAAACCATATAATCATTTTAAACCAAAAAATATGAGTTGTTAACCAAAATTATAATTGTATACAAACACATTTAAATCCGAAAACACAAGTTTTCTAACAAATCATTGAATTTTCAACAAAAAATGACATTTTAACAAAATTATTGAATTTTCAAGAAAATAATTCAATTTTTAACCACATAATAATAATTTTAAACCAAAAAGATGAATTGTTAGAAAAAATATTATTTATAGTCAATTTTAAAACAAAAGGTTGAATTTTCTACCCAAAAAATTAGAACTTTTATACCAAAATAATATATTTTCTACTAAAAAACATTTGAAACCAAACAGAAATTTCCACCGAAATAGTTAAACGTTTAAAAAATAATGAATTTTCTACAAAACCAGTGAATTATCAACGCAAAACTTAATTTTAAACCAAAACAGTTGAATTTTAAGGCTAAAATAGTTAAATTTTCAACAGAATAGTCCATTTTTAACAAAATAGTTCAATTTGCAAATAAATAGTTTATTTTTCTAAGAAACCAGTTGAATTTTAAATATAATAACTAAATTTTCAATCGCATAACAATAATTTTAAACCGAAAAGATGAATTTTTAACAAAAAATATTATAAAAGCCAATTTCCAACAAAATAGTTAAACATTCAACCCAGCAAAGCGAGTTTTATACAAAATAATTGAATTTTTTACATAAAAATATGAATTTTCAAGAAGATCGTTTATATTCAAACTGATAGTATAAGTTTCCACCAAAATAAATGAATTTTCAACCCTAAAATATACATTTTCAGCCAATTAATTCAATTTTCTACCAACAAAATTTGAATTTTTAATTTACAAAAATATATTTTCTAAAAAACAATTTCATTTTTAACAAAGACGTTGATTTATAATAAAAATAGTTGAAATTTTCTACCAAAATAATTGAATTTTAAGGCAAAAATAGTTATTTTTTTTTAAAAACCAGTTGAATTTTTAACCATGAAGGACCTTTTAATAAAATTGTTGAATTTTCAACATAATAACTAAATTTTCAACCACATAACAATATTTTTAAACCAAAAAGATGGATTTTTAACGAAAAATATTATTAAAGTCATTTTTCAACAAAATAGTTGAACATTCAACCCAAAAAAGTGAGTTTGATACAAAATAATTAAATTTTGTACATAAAAATATGAATTTTCAGCCAAATAATTCAATTTTCTACCAAAAAAATTTGAATTTTGATTTAAAAAAAATATATTTTCTAAAAACCAGTTAAATTTTTAACCAGGAAGGGCAACATTTTAACTAAATTCTTGAATTTTAAACATAATAACTAAACTTTCAGCCTCACAACAATAACTTTAAACCAAAACGATGAATTTTTAACGAAAAATATTATGAAAGTAATTTTTCAACAAAATAGTTGAACATTCAACCCAAAAAAGCGAGTTTTATACCAAATAATTGAATTTTGAACATAAAAATATGAATTTTCAAAAAGATATTTAATATTCAAACTCATAGTGTAAGTTTCTACTAAAATAAAGGAATTTTCAACCCTAAAATATAAATTGTCAGCCAAATAATTCAATTTTCTACCCAAAAAAAGTTGAATTTTTATAACAAAAATTATTTTCTAAAAAACAATTTAAATTTTAACAAAGACGTTGATTTTTAATAAAAATAGTTGAAATTTTCTACTAAAATAGTTGAATTTTAAGGCTCAAATAGTTTTAACAAAATAATTCATTTTTAACGAAATAGTTTATTTTTCTAAGAAACCGGTTGAATTTTTAACCAAGAAGGAAAACCTTTTAATAAAACTGTTGAAGTTTCAACATAATAACTAAATTTGCAATCACATAACAATATTTTTAAACCAAAAAGATGAATTTTTTACGAAAAAAATAATTAAAGTCAATTTTCAACAAAATAGTTGAAGGTACAACTATTCAAATAGGGTAATTTTCCACCAAAATAATTGAATTTTCAACCCCAAAATATAAATTTTCAACCAAATAGTTGAATTTTCTACCAAAAAAATGAAAACTTTTATCCCCCCCAAAAAAACGTATTTTTTTTTACAAAACAATTGAATTTTCAACAATGAAGTTAATTTTTAATCAAAATAGTTGGATTTGCAATCGAAAAAGACGAATTTTCAACCAAAAAGTATAATTTTTTAACAAACCAAATGGTCGAATTTTCAAACGAAAACGATTGAACTTTAACAAATAATAGTTGAATTTTCAACGAAATGGTCAAATTTGTAATAAAAAAAAGATCCATTTTTCAACAAAATAATCAAATGTTCATCCAATTAGTACAATTTTTATCCAAAAGAGATGAATTCTCAAACAAAAATTTAATATGAGAATTTTCATCCAAAAAGGATTAACTTTTAAACAAAAAATAGTTCGATTTTCATACTTAGTTCGCATTTAAGCGAAAACAAAACGGGAATAGGGGAAAGTTCCTTGGAAACAAGGGGAAAAAGTAACTTTCTAAAAAAGGGGGAATATTCGAAAGGGTATACAATCTGAAAATATTTTCATTATTATAATTTTACTACCGTAATCGTCTTCATCCTTGCCCAAGAATGATAACTTTTTCTTCTTCTTCTTTCCTTCTTCGTCCTCATCACTTTCATCCTCCTTGTCATCAGTAATTATCAACCTGCCATCGGGAGCCGTTTTGAAAGCAATGTCCTTATTCTTTTCCTTGATTGGATTCGCACCGGAAGTTCCCGGCTTTGTAGCTGTTAAATGAGCACAGTCACTCAATTAAATTATCTACTCGTTTCCCAATTTTGAAGACACAAAAATAAAATCAAACAAATGATGATGCAAAATTTAAACTGACCATAAATGCTTTTCGAGACGGTAGGATCAGCAAAATCGACAATGTTGTCTTCAGACTCCTGGATCCAGGTCTTTCTTCGCGGCTGTTTGGGATTTTTACCCGCATCTTTCATTTCTACATCCTCAAATTCCTCATCACTGTCCGCCAAAATTTCATCGATACTAAAAATGAAATAGCAAAAAAATTGAAAAGGCTATTACACGAAGAATAATAACTTTTCTTTATATAAATTAATATACCTTTTTCTGAATTATCTCGCATTCTTTTGAAATATTTCACAGTATTTTTTTATAGATTCCGAGAAATTTTTAATAAATTTCAATAATTTGAAATATCATTTTGGAATTTTCAGGGCTTTTATAAGATTTTAGTAAATTTTAAAGAACTTATTCGCAAGCAGTGAGGTATTTTTAAGGATTTGAAATATTTTAGGTAAGTATAAAAAAAATTCCAAGGAATTTTTTTATTAATTTCATTCATTTTAAGGGATTTAATTATTATTAATAAGGTCACTTTTCTTTTAATGAATTAACTGATGGATTAATACACCCACGGAATTTTTAATTAATTTGAAGGGATTTCAAAGCCTTTGAAATATTTTAGAATAAGCAATTTTCTATAATTTAGGAAGATATGAAAATATTTTATAGGACCTATAATGTTTTAAGATATTTTAATAAAATTTCAAGAGATTTTATAATATTTCCGAGGATTTCATTAAATATAATTATAGAATTCCTTGGGATTTTATAATATTTTAGTGATTTTTAAACAACTTATTTACGAGAAGTGAGGTATTTATAAGGATTTAAGGATTATTAAAAAGACAAAAAAAATTTCTATCAATAAATTAATTGATGGATTAATATACCCTTTTGTGTATTGTCTTGAATTCTTTTGAAATATTTCAGTGTATTTTTAAAGGGTTTTTAGTTTGAAATATTTTAGGGAACTTTAAAAGATTCCATTGAATTTTTTATTAATTATTAATTAATAAAAAAAAAAAATTAATAAATTAAAAAATTAATTTGAATTGTTTTAATTCAATTAAATTCTTGTAAATTAACTTAATTCAATGGATTTTTTTGACTTTGTTAAAGTTTTTATCTAATTTATCGTAAGAATCAATTAATAAAATGATCAAAGGATTTTTAATATTTTAAGTTAATTTTTCAAGCACCTTGGCATTTTCAAGATTTGAAATATTTTTAGGAAATTTTTTATGATTCGAATGTTTAAAAATTGTAAGGGGTTTAAAAAAATTTGCATACGGCTGTAAATAATTTTTTTACTATTTCGAAAGATATTAAAGGATTTTATAGGACCTATACGGTTTTAAGATATTTTAAAAGATTTTATAAGATTTCCAAGGATTTCAAATGATTTTATGAAGTTTTAAGAGTTTCAAGGTATCTTAATAAAGTTTCCAGTATTTCGAAAAGTATCATCATATTTCATCTAATTTCATGAGATTTTATAATATTTTAATATATTTCAAAGAATTTATTCGCAAGCAGTGGAAAATGTTGTAGCTTTTCAAAGATTTCAAGAGATTTTCAAATATTTTTGACAATTTACTTGGAATTCGCCCCGAATTCTTATTAATGTATCCTGAATTATTTTAAGTTATTTTAAATTCACTCTATTCTACTCACTTTTAATGGATTTCAAAAAATCTTTTGTTTAATTCATCTTGAAGTCTTTAAAACTCATCTTATATTCTTAAGCATTTCATCAAATTCTTTTAAATTCTCTTTCATTTTTCTAAACTCATTTCAAACTTACTCAGTTCAATGATTTTTTCACATTTTTGAATTGTTTTAAAATCAATTGCCTTAAATTCCCCTAAATTCACTCAAATTTTACTGAAATAAATGGATCGTTTCAAAGATTTGAAGTTATTTTTTTGAATTCACCCCGAATTCTTATTAATTTACCCCGAATTATTTGTAATTCTTTCGAATTCTCTTGAAATTGTTTATTTCTCTTAAATTCTTCTAAATTTATTCCATTGATACCCCTGAATTAACACAAAAAAAAGAGTTTCAAAAGGAAACAATAAAAATTTTGAATTATCTTGAAAATCATACACACGTAAAAACTTAAAAAATTTAGACTTCTTTGAATTTTTAAAGATTTTCTTTAATTGATCTTGAAGTATTTTATCATCAGCTTGAATTCTTAGACATTTCATCAAAATATTCATTTTCAACAAAATAGTTGAATTTTTAACTAAATAATTAAATTTTCAACAAAATGGTCGAGTTTTGAAACAAAAAAGAATAAACTTAAAGCAAAAACCAAATTAGCTGAATTTTCAAGGCAAGAAAAACGAATTTTTCAGAATACAGTTGAATTTTTAACAAAAAATTTTTTTTTCAACTAAGATGACAATTCTAACAAAAAATATGGATTTTCTATTAAAAAGACCGAATTTTCTATCGGAAAAGACGAATGTTCGACAAAATTATAAAATTTTCAGGCTTATAGAACTTTTAACCAAAAGGGATACATCTTATCATATTTTTGAATTGTTTTGAATTCAATTGATTTTTTTCAATTCAGTTTGATTTTTTATGAATTTCTTCAAATTCTTCTCATTTCCTTTAAATTTTCTTGAATTTTTTAGTTCACTTCAATTTTTCTAAATTTACTTAACTCTAGTTAATTCAATGCATTATTTCACATTTTTAAAAGGATTTATTTAATTTATCCTAAAGTCTTTTAATCTCACCTCAAATTCTTAGACAATTCATAAAAAATGAATTTTTAACAAAAAAGTTAAATTTTCAAAACAAAAAGACTATTTTCTGCAAAATAGATCAATTTTCAATCAAAAATATGAACTTTAAAAAAATAGATTAATTTTCAATCAAATAGTATAATTTTCTACCAAGACAGTTTAATTTTTAAGCAAACAGTTCAATTTCAACCACATAGTTTAATTTTCTAAAAAAGAAAGTGGAAGTTTCGACCCAAAAAGAGGAATCTTCAAGAAAACAGTTGAAATTTGAACCAAAAAGGACAATCTGCTAACAAAATTATTGAATTTTCCACCAAATAATTCAATTTTCAACCACATAATAATCATTTTTAACAAAATCAAGGAGGTATTTTTATCAAAAAATATAATAATTATAGACTTTTAAACCCAAAAAGATCAATTTAAAACAAAATTTCATTTTCAACCAAATAGGATTTTCAAACAAAAAGAAAAATAATAATTTTTCCAAGCAAATAATAATTTTTAACCACAAATATACTTGTATTAAAATGTTTTTACAACGAAATAGTTGGATTTTTAACCAAATAATTGAATTTTCAATATAATGGTCGAATTTTTAAACAAAAACGGGTTAATTTTCAAACCAAATTAATTGAAGTTTCAAGCCAAGAAAAACGATTTTTTTTAGAATACAGGTAAATTTTTAACAACAAAATTTCTTTTCAACCAAGAAGATGACATTTCTACCAAAAATATAACATTTCAATTAAAAAAAGACAATTTCATTCAAGAAATATAATAGGAGACTTTTCAACCAAAAAGAATGAACTTTAAACCAAAAATATAAATTTCAAACTTACTCAATTCAATTAATTTTTCCATATTTTTGAATTATTTTGAATAGAATTGATTTTTAATTCAGTTTTACTTTTTATGAATTTCATCCAATTCTTCTCGTTTCGTTTAAATTCGTCTAAATTCCCTCAAATTTTACTGAAATGTATTCTTTTTTTTTTAATTTTCCAATTCATATAAATTTGTTTTTAGCCATTAGTCACTTTTTTGGTTAGCAATTAGTAGGGCTTCAATTATTTGAAATTTTGTATAATTCACCCCGAAATCTTATTAATTTACCCTGATTTCTTTTTAATTCTTCTAAATTGCATCTATTATTGTTAATTTAATGATTATTTTTTTATTTTTCAAAGGTTTTTGTTTCATTGATCCTGAAGTTTTTAATCTCACCTTGAATCCTTAGGCTTTTCATAAAAATATGAATTTTTAACAAAAAAGTCTATTTTTCAAATAAAATAGTTAAATTTTCAAGCCAAAAACACCAGTTTTCTACAAAATAGATCAATTTTCAAGCCAAAAATATGAACTTTCAACAACAACAAAATACTTTCAACCAAATAGTGTAATTTTCTACCAAGAGAGTTTAATTTTTAACCAAATAGTTAAAGGTTCGATCTAAAAAGACGAATATTCAAGAAAACGGTTGAAATTTTATGCAGAAAGAACAATCTGCTAACAAAATTATTAAATTTTCCACCAAATGAATTCAATTTTCAACCACATAATAATCATTTTTAACCAAAAAAGATGTATTTTTATCAAAAAATATAATAATTATAGACTTTTAAACCCGAAAAGATCAATTTAAAACAAAATTTCATTTTCAACCAAATAGGATTTTCAAACAAAAAGAAAAATAATAATTTTTGCAAGCAAATAATAATTTTTAACCACAAATATACTTGTATTAAAATGTTTTTAGAACGAAATAGTTGGATTTTTAACCAAATAATTGAATTTTCAATATAATGGTCGAATTTTTTATAAAAAAGAAAATAAACTTCAAGCAAAAAGAATGAACTTTACGCCAAAAATATAAATTTCAAAGTTACTCCATTCAATTATTTTTCCAAATCTTTGAATTATTTTGAATTCAGTTGATTTTTTAGTAGAGTTTTAATGATTTGAAATTATTTTGTGGAATTCACCCCAAATTCTTATTAATTTACCCTGAATTCTTTTTAATTCTTTGCAATTCTCTTGCAGTATAATTCAATGTTAATTTTATATCATTTTAATAATTCTTCTAAATTTCATCAATTCTTGTTAATTTAATGCTTTTTTTCATTGATCCTGAAGTTTTTAATCTCACCATGAATTATTAGGCATTTATTCAAATTTAAAATCCCTTGCATTTTTCTAAGCTCAAAGTTACTAAATTCAATTAAGTTTTCCTATGTTTTTAAATTGCTTTCAATTTATTTGACTTTCTTTTTAATTCGCCCTGAATTTCTATCAATTTCACAGAATTCTTCTCCCTGACCTTAAATTCCATTAAATTCGTTCCAATTTTACGGAAATCAATGTAATTTTCTAGATTTTTACCATGTTTTGCAATTCACTTGAATTCTTTTGAATTGTTTTGAAATCTTTTGAATTTATACCCAATTTTGTACCCTATGAGCCCTTTATTTTACCCCATAGATACTGTGCGGCCTGTAATACATACACCTTCCAAATAAATAAAGAAACAAACCTCTTTGGCATCCGCTTAAGATTGAATTCCTCGTCACTATCCTCGTCCTTATTCTTCATCTCCTCCGTCGCCTTCTGCTTCCTCGCCTCAATCTTGCGAATATTTTTCAGTCTCTTGTGCATATTCTCATCTGATCTTGGCACCATGGCCGTGATCGTTTCGATGCCAAATTTCCGGGCCATTTTCACAAGGATGTCTCGCACTTTTTGTCTGAAGTGTCTCTTACAGTCGTCGGTCATATTTGACAAAGCTTGCATCTTTAATCAAAATATCAAGCATTTCAAATATGACTTAGATATCGAATAAATTTCGAGTTTTGCTCTATTTAACAATGATAAATAAAAATCTTACGATTGTGGACAAAGTTGGACCGATAATTGGAGTCGGCATTACTGTCAGATAGACTTTCACGAAAGCTAAACACGACAAAGTAATTTCCCTCGTCGGTCCTGTTAGGAGATTGCAGGCGTGGTTCAATATTTCCTGAACAGTCTGCATTCCCAGAGATCCTATTTGGATTTCAAATTATCAAACAATCAAGTGAATAACGTAAATTTACCGTTTTGCAAATTATCTACATGAAAAGTACTTTTTAAGGAATCGATAGGTGCGTTTTAAAAGAAACTCTTTCGGTTTAATAATAATTAATACTCTAGTTTAGCATATTATTTTGATTAATTTATCATTTACTTCAATCCTTTAAATTTTCTAAATTTCTTGTATTACTTTGAAGTCCATAGAATTTCTTGAACTCTTGGAATTCTAGAACTTGAAAAAACCGAAGTAATCTAATTTTCAACCAAAAAAATATGAATTTTCAACAAAAAATATAATAGTTGATATTTGGCCTGACAAATATTTTAATTTAAAACAAAAAACTCGAATTCATTTTAAAAAAACGAATTTTTAACAAAATAGTTAAATATTCAACGAAAACACCTAATTTTTTAGCGAAAAAGTTAAATTTTAAACAAAACAGCAGAATTTTCTAACAAACTATTTAATTTTCAACGAAAAAATAAGAACTTTCCATAAAACAATTGAATTATCAAAACGGAATTATGAATTTTTATCAAAAAAGTTAATTTAAAAAAAATGTTAAATGTTTAATCAAATATTAGGATTTTCTTCAAATTTGTTCAACTTTCAAGCAAAAACGAAACATTTTTTACAAAAAAATTGAATTTTTAAACACGAATTATTAATTTTCAACAAAAAAGTTAATTTTCAAAAAAATGTTAAATGCTTAATCAAATAGTTCGATTTTCTTCCAACTCGTTCAACTTTCAAGCCAAAACGACAAATTTTTTACAAAAAAAATGGAATGTTGCAACCGAAATGATGCATTTTTAACAAAAAAGTTAATTATGAAATAAATAGTTGAGTGTTCAACCAAATAGTTCGATTTTCTTCCAATTTGTTCAAGCTTCAAGCCAAAACGACAAATTTTTTACAAAAAATTTGAATTTTTAAACCGAAATTATGAACTTTCAACAAAAAAGTTTATTTTAAGACAAATAGTTGAATGTTAACCAAATATTAGGATTTTCTACCAATTTGTTCAACTTTCAAGCAAAAACGACAAATTTTTTACAACAAAAATGGAATTTTTAAGCCGAAATAACGCGCTTTTAACAAAAAAGTTAATTTTCAAATAAGTAGGTGAACGTTTAGCCAAATATTAGGATTTTCTTCCAGTTTATTCAACTTTCGAGCTAAAACAACAAATTTTTTACAAAGAAATTATCTTTTATCCCAAAATTATGAATTTTCAACAAAAAAGTTAATTTTTAAATAAATAGTTGAATGTTTAACCAAATATTAGAATTTTCTTCAAATTTGTTAAACTTTAAAGCCAAAACGACAAATTTTTTACAAAAAAAATGGAATGTTGCAACCGAAATTATGCATTTTTAACAAAAAAGTTAATTATGAAATAAATAGTTGAGTGTTCAACCAAATAGTTCGATTTTCTTCCAATT
>JAWWLR010000148.1:4972203-4983763 GCA_035041075.1 Acraspis erinacei | reverse complement strand
ACTTTTAGTAGAAATTTAATCTTTTACTGTTAAAAATGCAAATGATTGTTTGAAAATTGATCTGTTTTGTTGACTTTAGTTTAAAATTAATTTTTTCGTCGAAACTTCAACTATTCTGTTGAATATTCGTTTTTTTAGTTGGGATATTTTTTGGTTTACGATCCATCACTTTAGTTAAGAGTTCATTTGTTTGGTTGCCTTTTTCGGCTATTAATTAATGTTGTCACCTGAAAACCGAACTATATAATTTGCAGTTAAAAATTAATCTTTTTGTAGACAATTAACGTATTTGGTTAAAAATTCTACTTTTTTGATAGATAATTAACCTTCTTAGTTTGAAAATGTATCACTTTAGTGGAAAATTAATTTCATTAATTGAAAATTGAACTCTTTTGTTGAAAATCTGCTTCATTTTGGTTAAAAATTAATTCTTTTTAACTGAGAATTTAACTGTTCCATTTATATTTGAAAATTTATCCTTTAAATTTATATTTAAAATTTATTTATTTATATATATATATATATATATATATAAATTTATTTTATATTTTGAAAACGTAACATTTTTGATCAAAATACTCGAAAATTCGTAGAATTAAAGTTTTTTAGGCTTAAAGTTTACATTTTTTGGTGGAAAAGTGAACTATTTTATTAAAAATTCATTTATTTGATTTAAAATGTCCTACTTTTATTGAGCAGATCGAATTTCTGCCAGACTTTTCGCTAAGATATATCTTTTGATTTTTTTTTAATGAATTAAACTTTTTTATTTGAAATAAAAAGATTATTTTTGGTGAAATCTTAAGTTTTGTTTAAGAATTCATCGTTTTTTTTTTTAATTCAACTACTTGGATGAAAGTTGAACTATTTTCTTAAAAATTCTTGTTTTTTTTCCTTTTAATTCGTCACTTTAGTGAAAAATTAATTTCTGTGGTTGAATATTTGAATAATTTTGTTGAAAATTCGACTTTTTTAATAAAAAAACTAATTTTCTTAATTTGAAAATTTCATCATTTTAGTTGAAAATTCATTTCTTTAGTTAAAAATTAATCCTTATTTATTGAAATTTTTAGTTGAAAATTCATGTATTTTCTAGAAAATCTTATTTTTCAATAGAAAATTAATGTTCTTGGTTTCAAAATTTATTTCTTTAGTTAAAAATTAACTATTTTGTTTGAAAATTAATTTTTCTTTAACTGAGAATTGAACTGTTGCATTTTTATTTGAAAATGTGTGTTTTTGGTGCAAGTTTAACATTCTAAATAAAAATTCATGCATACTTTTAAACATTCGTCAATTAAACTATTTGTTTCAAAATTGTTTTTTGTTTTTTTGGACGAAAATTCGTTGTTTTTTTTTAACTGACAATGTAACTGTTCCCTTTTTGATAAAATTTTATTTTTTTTCAGTTAAAAATTTATGTTTTTTGTTGAAAATTCGTCTTTTTCATGAGAAAATTAATTTTCTTGACTTAAAGTTTACATTTTTTATAGAAAAAGAACAATTTTATTAAAAATTCATCTTTTTTATCGCAAAAACAAATATTTAGTTAAAAATTCATTTATTTTCTGGAAAATGTCAAACTTTTATTTGAACAGATCGAAATTTTGCTACGCTTTTCTTCAAGTTATAATGTATTTTGATTTTTTTAAATGAATTAAACTGTTTTTGATTTAAAATGAAAATATTTCTTGGTTGAAATCTCAAATACTAAAGTTTTTTTTAATAACTTTCTTGATGTTGAAAATTCATCACATTAGTTTTCAAATAATTTTTTTTGGTTGAATATTGATATCATTTTGTTAAAAATTTGTTCTTCTGATCAAAATTTGAAGTATTTGGTTGAAAATTTGCTTTTTTGTTGCCTAAAATTAATTCTTTTTCCTGAAAACTTAACTATGTAATTTTCAGTTAAAAATTAATGCCTTTGTTGAATATCCATCTATTTGGTTGAAAATTATTGAATTTTGTTAACAATTCATCTTTTTTGGTATAAAAATAATATTTTTTAATTGATTGTTCATCTTTTTGCTTAAAAACTTACTTCTTTAGTTGAAAATAAAAATATTTTGTTGAAAATCTGTTGTTTTTTCCATTGTAAAATTAATATAACTATTTCATTTTTGTTTGAAAATTTTTAGCTGTTTTAGTTCAAAACTTAACTATTTTATTGAAAATTGATGTATCTTGTGGTATAAAATTAATATTGTTTACTGAAAATGCGTTTTTTCATCAGAAAACTAAACTATTTTATTTTTAGTTTAAAATTGAACTTTTTTTCAATTGAAAGTTCAATTATTTGGTTGAAAATCAATGTATTTTGTTGAAAATTCATCTTCTTGATAGAAAATTAATATTCTTTGTGAACATTAATCTTTGTTGTTAAAAATCCCTTTTTTCGATTAAAAATGTAACTATTTTGCTGAAAAATTGTATTTTATTGTTGTTTAAAAATTAATCTTTTTATTAAAAATCGAACTATTCCATTTTTAGTTAAAAATTAATCGTTTTCAGTTAAAAACACAACCGTTTTCTTGGAAATCCTTTTTTTGTGTTTGATAATCAATTTCTTCAGTTGAAAATTAACTATTTTTTTAAAATCTGCTTCTTTTTGGTTGAAAATGAATTTTTAAATCAAAATTCATGCTTGAAAGTTCAACTAAATGGTTAAAATTTAATTTTTTGTTTTGGTTGAAAATTCCTAATTTCGGTTGAAAATTAATTTCTTTTATCAAAACTGAATTATGTTATTTCAAAATTCGTTTTTTTTTGTTGCAAATTAATTTTTTTAACTGAAAATGTAACTACTTCCTTTTTAATGAAAAAATATATTTTTTAGTTGAAGATTTATATCCTTCATTCAAATTTCGTCTTTTTTAAATAAAAAACTAATCTTCTTGGTTTAAAGTTCATATTTTTTTGTTGGAAAATTGAAGTACTCTATATAAAATTAATATTTTTGGTTGAAAAATCCACTACTTGGTTAAAAATTGATTTATTTAATCAAAAATGCCATACTTTTATTTGAAAAGATCGAATTTCTTGTAGACTTTTTAGTTTTTTCTTTGTAAAAAATTATTCTTACGAAAAAATCTTCCCATTTACGATAATTTTTGGATGACCCCTTAGATAAAAAATTTAAATTATTACTTGAAATAATATTGACAATAAATGAAGAACGTGATACCAAGCTCCGCTGTACTGATATGACATTCCTTCTTGGATTAAGTGAATTGTTTTCGTCAATGTCAATTTATACCTGAAATTACAAGAACCAATTTTGAAATCCTCGGTAAAAAAAATGACTTTTCAAAATGGAAAACTTTAACTACCTTTTTGCGATTTGTTCATTTTCACACATGGGCTGAAGACATTCTTGCAAAACGTGTTTAATCGCATGCGAAGCTCCAGTTAAAACATCTGAATTTTCCGAGAGCCAAAGCTTAGTGCACTTTTCGATGAAACGAGGTACATTAGCTGCACAAAGATCCAGTGAATGCCTAGAAGAATATTTATTAACTTAACAATTAATTTTTGAAAGTACATTTTTTAAACGAACATAAACTTTTTAAAAAAGTCGTGCAACAAAATTGCACAATAAGGCCTAAAAGGAATTATATTTCTTAAAAAACTGTTTAAAAAAACGAATTATTAAAAAAAATCAATTTGTGAAAGATAATTGCACAAAAAGAGTTAAAAATTACAACTCTAGAGGTTTCAGTCTTTTAATTTTGGATGTCCGTATGAAAAGTTTCATTATAGACGGTTCTAGTTTCAGACTTCACAGCCCAAAATTCTCTCAAAACAGAGGAAATAACATAGTTTAAATATAATTAATGTCGGTGTCATTTTGAATTTTTAACTAACAAAAATTAATTTTCTACCAAAAGAGATCAATTTTCAAGAAAAGAGTTGAATTTTCAAGCTAAGAGTTTTAATGCTTTAGACAACAGTTGACTTTTAAACACGAAAATATCATTTAAAAAAAAAAGTTAATTTTCAACTAAGATAGAAAGATAGAAATAGTTCATTTTCCAACAACGAAACTTAATTTTAGACTACACAGTTGCATTTGCAATCAAATAATTGAACTCTCAAGCAAGAGAAAAATTTCCAAAAAAACTAGTTGAAATTTTAACCCAGAGTTTAATATTCAAGCCAAGAAGACATATTTTTTAGAAAACAGTTGAATTTTAAGCCGAAGAAGATGAATTTTCAGTAAAACAGTTGCATTTTCGAGCCAAAAATATGATTTCTTAACGAAATGTAGTTTAATTATAAACAAAATTGTTAAATTTTCAATCTACAAAGATGAATTTTCAAACTAAGAATTTTTCTACCAAAAATGTTGAATTTTGTATACTAAAGGATGAATTTTTAACAAAATGATTAAATTTAAAAAAGAGTTAATTTTTAACCAACTATTTATTTAAAGTTTTAACTAAAAAATATAAATTTTCAACCAAATATAAGATTATTTAGATAAAAAATTGACATTTTCAACCAAAAAAGATGAATTCTCAATGGAAAATGTAATTAGAAGTTGATATTTCAACCAAAAAATATTTCAATTTTGAATCAAAAAGAGTTGATTACAACCCAAAAATAAGAATTTTCTATAAATTAGTGGAACCCTAATCAAAAATAGATTAATTTTTTAGCCAAAAAGTTTCAGTTTTAACAAAAAAAAGACGACATTTCTAAACAAAAGAGTTTAATTTTCAATAAAAAAAGGCGAATTCTCTTCAAAACAGTTAAATTTTTTACCAAAATAATAGAATATTCAACCGGAAAAATGACTTCAATAAAACAAGTCAATTAACTACTCGAAAATATGAATTTTTAATAAAAAACGTTAATTTTCAACCAAATAATTGAATTTTCAAACTAAATACTATCATTTTTAAAGAAAAAATGGAATAGATGAATTTTTACTTAAAAAATTAATTTTCAAGCAAAAAGTTAATTTTTTTCCAACAAATACGCACATTTAATAAAATTTATGAATTTTCGACCAAATAATTGTATTTTCAACTAAAAACGATCAATTTTGAACCAAAAATGGAATAGATACATTAAAAAAAAAGAATGTTAAAATAATTAATTCTTCAACTAGTAAAATAAATCTTGAACAAAAGAAGTTCAACTTTTAACTAATTCGACAAGAAAATATAAATTTTCAGCAAAAAAGTTAATTTTCAGATGAATAGTTTTATTTTCTATTAAATTATTCAGTTTTCTAGAAAAAACACCCAAAAATATATATTTTGAACTAGATAGTCAAATCTTTAACCAGTAAAATTAATTTTTAACTTAAAAAGATAAATTTTCAAATATAAAAAAACTCATTTTCACAAAGTAGTTCAATTTTCATCCAAAGAGGTAAGAAGACGAATATTCAGCTAAATAGATAAAATTCTCAACGAAGAAAAAAAACAGATTAATCTACAAAAAGACGCATTTTTAACCAAGAAGTATGAATTTTCAATCAAGATTAATTTTTTACCAAATAAAAGACGAATTTTTTTACAAAATATTTGACTGCTCAACTAGAAAATATTAATTTTAAATTAAAAATATCAATTTTCAGCCAAAAAGTTGAACTTTAAACTACAAGAATTAATCTTGAGAACCTTTTTTTTTTAAGAAAAGAGTTTCAACTAAAAAAATTATTTTTTAACCAAGAAGAATAATTTTCCACAAATGTAATAGGTGAATTGGCAAAGAAAGAGACAAATATTAAATCACAAAATCTAATTTTTAACAAAATAGTTCAATTTTCATCCAAAGAGGTGAATCTTTAAAAAACATTTTGTTAAGAAAGTTATGAATCTTTAATTTTAAAATAAGCAGTTAAATTTTCTATCAAATTGTTGAGTTTTCTACCCAAAAAAGATCCAAAATATGAATTTTTAATTAAAACTTCAACTGAAAATTTAATTTTTTACATAATTCACCTAAAGAAGACGAATATTCATCCAAATAGTTAAATTCTCAACGAAGAAAAAAAAACAGATTAATCTACAAAAAGACGCATTTTTAACCAAGAAGTATGAATTTTCAAACAAGATTAATTTTTTACCAAAAAAAGACGAATGTTTTGACAAAATATTTGAATGGTCAACTAGAAAATATTAATTTTTAATTAAAAATATCAATTTTACTTATTATTTTACTTATTGACCAAGAAAAATGACTTTATAAATAGTAGAGTTTTTAACAAAAGAAATAAATTCCGAAATAAAAAAATATAAGTAGACTTTGCAACGAAAAATACTATTAATTCAGATCGAAATTAAACAAAAGAAAAAGTAGAAAAAGAGGGGAAATTTCCTTTAAAACTTTTGACAAAAGAAGAACTCTTTAAAAAATGGGGAAGAATCTAAAGTTTTAAATAAGAAAATGATTTTGAAACTTGTAATTTATTGAACTGTACCGTTGCAGATCCATTTGTTTTGCAAAATTCGCAAACTTTATGGAAATTTATCATCAGGATTTTCATGCGGCGGCCCAAAAATTATTATTAATTAAAATTTTTTCTTACAAGGCGAGATTCACACAAGCTTCCTGCATAACTGTGAGCCAGGAAGTAGTCGGCTTCGTGTCTCCAGGAGCTGGTTGATAATCATAAAGAGCGTTAATTATTTGGGCATTTAATTTCGATGGTAAGACAGCTTCGTTGGGTTTTGAAATGAACAATGCGCGGAAAGTCTCAAAACAAGAGGTCGTTACACCAGTGTCATTTAGAGTCATAATACTCAAAAGTCCTTCGCAAATGCTCTGAAAATAGTCAAATAAATTCAAAATTAATATTATTTAGAAGGCTCAAAAACAGTCCAAGATAAAATTAAAAGTCGCATTTTATAAAATTTTTAGAGATAATGAAAAAAAGGAGGATGAAACACTGAATTACTGAAATAATGACTTCATTTCTTTAGGAGTATAGAGTAAATAATTCTCCGTGATTTTCAAATATTATTTGCACAATCAAAATAGACTTTAAAGTTCAAACAATTTTTTAACAATAGTCATTAAGGATAAGATAGTCAACTTGGATTATTTTTAAATGAAGCTGTTTAATTTAAATATAAAATTATTTAGTTTTTAATAATATTTAGGCTTCACATTCCAAAATGCTCTCGCGACAGGGAAAATAGGGTGATTTTTTTTACAAAAATAGGGGGGAATAAGTTCTTTTAAATAAAATTAATATAGATCAAATATTAAACTCTTTATTAAACACCCCCAGTTTCTAAGATTTGAAGTAGAAATGTATTGCATTTTCAACAAAGATGTTCAATTTTTAATTAAAAGAGACGAATTTTCTACCCGAAGAAGAATGTTTAACAAAAGAATTGAGATTTCAAGTTAAAAAAGCGAATGGTTTAGGCCAAAAAGCTGTTTTTTCAATCTACAAAGATGAATTTTCAACCCAATTGAACGAATGTTTAAACAAGAAACATTAAACTTCAACGAAATAGTAGAATTTTTAAGACAAAAAGGCAAATTAAAAAAAATACAGTTTAATTATGAAGCTGGGTGGTTGAATTTTCAACGAAGAAAGATGAATTTTCAAACAAATAGTTGAAATTAAAAAATTTCTTTTGAAGGAACAAGACGAATTTAAAGAAAAAAGTTCAATTTTCAACAAAAAAGTTAACGTTCAATCACTAAAGGTGAATTTTCAACAACAACAATATACTTTTTCTGCCATAAAATATAAATTTTTAATCCACAAGGATAAATTCTCTATACAAAAAGGCGAATATTCAACAAAATTTGAAGAAAAGAATTGAATTTTCAACGAAACGGCCAAATTTTTAAACAAAAAAGAATTGTCAAGCCAAAAAGGCAAATTTTTTAAAAGATAGTTGAATTTCTAACAATTTCTAACCAAAAAGTTTACTTTTCCACCATAAAAGATGAATTTTCAATTTTCAATCTGTCAAAAACATGAATGTTCAACGAAACAGTAAACATGTTTACCAAAAAAGATTCCATTTGAACGAAATAATTAAAGTTTCAACCAAATGGGAGAATTTTCAAATTAAAGGGATGAAAAATCAAGCAAAAAATTGCATTTGACGTCAAATAGTTGGATATTCAAGCCAAAAAGACAAAAAAATTTTAAAGACAAATGAATTTTCAACAAAAAAGATTATTTTCGTCTGAGAAGAATTTTCGACAAAAAAAAAAGAATAATAATTTTTAACCAAATAATTAAATTTTAAACCAAAAATAATTAGCTTTAAACCAAAAATAGTTGGATTTTCTTATCGAATTCTATTAATTTAGTTCGCAAATAATTTAAAAAAACGAGAAAAGGGGGAAGTTTCTTTAAAACAGGGGAAAAAATTCTTTTAAAAAAGAATTTCGTAATTTTTTGTTGTTGTAATTTTTAATTTTCTCAGCTAAAATGCGCAGAAAATAAATTTCTTTTTGTTAAGAATGCAACTGCTTGGCTAAAAAATGATCTTTTTTGGTTGAAAATTCAAAATCTTTTTTTGAAAATTCGCTTCTGTTGGTTAAATCCAACTGTTTAATATTTATAATTAAAAACATTGTTTTAATATCAATTATTACATTTTTCGTTGTAAATAAATTTGTTCAGGTTAAAAAATTCAACTCTTTAGTTGAAAGTTGAACTACTTTGTTAAAAGATAATTTTTTTGGTTGAAGATTCATAATTTTTGTTGAAAATTCGTTGTTTAAAATTAAATACTAAATTTTTTAACAGAAAATTAAACTGTTTCTTAGAAAATTCGTATTTCTGGGTAGAAAACTCAACTTTTTTTTGTAAAAAATACATCTTTTTGGCTTAAAAATTTAACAATTTAGTAGAAAATTTAATTATTTGGAAAGAAATTAAACGATTATCTAGATAATTAGTTTTTTTATTGTAAATTAATTCTCTTAGTTTAAATATTCAATTATTTGGTTTAAAATGTTGAGAAACGATATAAATATGAGCTAAAAATAAATACAATTTTGAGTATCATCACATCCATTATTTAAACTATTTAATTGAAAATATATGGAATTTGTTGAAAATTCGTCGTTTTTGTTATATGGTTAAAAAATTATGCATTTTATGGAAACTTGTTTATGGTAAAAAATAATTTTTCTTGTTTGAGAAATAAATTATTTGGTTACAAATTTATGTATATGGTTGAGAAATTAACATTTTTTATTAGAAAATTAATCTTCTTGGTTGAAAGTTCAACTGCTTGGTTAAAAATTTATATATTTCTTGGAAATTTGTCTTTTATGTTAGAAAAATAATCACCTTGTTTTAAAAATCAACTATCTGGTTAAAAAAGTATGTATTTTGTTGAAAATTGTACAATTTAGTTAAAAATTTACGTTTATTTCTTGAAAATTTCTTTTTTATTAGAAAATTACTTTTCCTGGTTGAAAATTCAACTTTTTGGTTAAAAATTTATGTATTTTGTTGAAAATTTGTCTTTTCTGTTAGAAAAATAATCA
This sequence comes from Acraspis erinacei, assembly GCA_035041075.1. Classification (NCBI taxonomy): domain Eukaryota; kingdom Metazoa; phylum Arthropoda; class Insecta; order Hymenoptera; family Cynipidae; genus Acraspis; species Acraspis erinacei. The sequence goes on along the minus strand of JAWWLR010000148.1, from coordinate 4,974,277 downwards.
CCTTATTTTAAAACACAACTATTTGGTTAAAAATGTATGTGTTTCGTTGAGAATTCATCATAGTGGTTGGAAATTTTACTATTCGGTTACCAATTTACGTATATTTGATGGAAATTTGTTTTTTATGGTAAAAAATTAATCTTTTTGTTTGAAAACTCAACTATTTGGTTAAAAATGTATGTGTTTGATTGAGAATTCATCTGATTTGGTAGAAAATTAATCTTCTATGTGGAAAATTCATCTTTTTGGTTGCAAATTTAAATACTTGGTTAACAACTTATATATTTTGTTAAAAATTCGAATTTTGCATTAGAAAATTAATGTTCTTCGTTGAGAATTCAAGTATTTGGTTAAATATTTAAGAATTTTGTTGAAGTCGTATTTTTTTGGTAGAAAAGCTATCATCTTTTTTGGAAATTCAACTATTCGGTTAAAAATGTATGCATTTGGTTAAGAATTTATCTTATTTGGTAGAAAATTAATCTTCTTACTTGTAAACTCAACTATTTCGTTTAAAAAAAATTTATTTGGTTGAGTATTCATCTTTTTGAATAAAAATCCAACTGTTTTATAGAAGCCTCATATTTTTTAATAAGAATTCAACTACTTGGTTGAAAAATTGATCTATTTTGGTTTAGGGTTCAAACCAATTTTTTGGAAATTCATAATATTTGGTTCAATTCAACTTTATTTTATTTAAAAAAAAAATATTTTCTTGGTTAAAATATAAAGTATTACATTTAAAAATCTTTTTTCGTTGAAAATTTAATCAGCAAAAAAATATTTTATTACTTAAGCCTTATTTAAACAGATTAGCGAAGAAGTAAAAAATATTTGGCAAGGAAACGTAAAGAAAATGTAACAAAATAGTGTCAAATAGTGTACCTGAAAATGGTACAATTTTTTCTAGTTTAAACTTTTAATTTTCAAAGTTTCATTGCGATTAAAAATGAAACTAAGAGAAATAGAGAACTTATGAGAAAAACGAGAAAAAAAATCGAAAAAGTCGCACAATCCGAACGCTCAATAGTTTATAATATCCTACCTTTACAGAAGATTTTGGTATTTGGTGAATAATTTCTTTGAGTAAAGTGATAATATGAAGAGTGCTTGTCCTGTGTCCAGGCTGACCAGCTGTTTCCAATTGCAATAAACAGTGCTTAGCTACCTGTGGAGCTGCTGGGTGATAGGGTGGTGGATTTTCTTCTTTCATTATGTCGCTTCCTATAATTAAAAATGGAATTCAAATGAGAATTTTAGGCTTTACAGTCCCTATGGGCAGGCCTAAAAAATATAGGGACCAAAGGATAACAAATTCGGGATATATTCAGAAGATTTCGGAACAATTCAATTTACATTCAAAAGAATTTAAATGAATTGTGAAAAATATTTTTAAAATATTTAAAAACTCCAATGATTTCCGTAAAAATGAATTCAATTTAAAGGAATTTAAGATCAAAGGGAAGAATTCAATAAAATTAATAAAAATTCAAGGCAAATTAAAAAAAATCAAATGAATTTAAAACAATTTTAAAAAATCTTAATTGAATTCCGTGACTTTGAAATAAGCTTAGAAAAATTCAAGGGAATTCAAAGAATTTGATAAAACGACTAAGAATTGAAGGTCAGTTTAATAGACTTCAGGATCAATTAAATAAAAACTTTAAAAAAATAAAAAAAATTTCACTGAATTAAATAGAATTCAGTGAATTTAGAAGGGTTCAAGTAAATTAAAACAATGCAAGATATTTCCAAAGAACTTAAAAGAATTCAGGGTGATTTCCAAGAATTGATTGATGACAATAAATTTTGAGTGAATTTAGAGAAATTTAAAAGAAATAAGATGAATATGATGAAATCCATAAAAAATCAACCTGAATTTAAAAAGCAATCAATTAAATTGAAAATAATTCAAAAGCATGGAAAAATTAATTGAATTGAGAGGATAAAGTTCCGAATAGGTGAACGTGATGATTTCCTTCACACTGCGTATACTTAATTATTTTGACGCGCTGATTACGAAAATGATAGAGGAGATTTTCATGGTGAAACCGCGGAAAAACCATAAAAAATG
>JAWWLR010000148.1:4953427-4966427 GCA_035041075.1 Acraspis erinacei | reverse complement strand
AATGGGGTGGTTTTTTGGACATAGGGATGGTTTTTTTAAAGTTTTGTGTCGTTCAGTCAAGAGCTCAAATAAGCCCAAAATCTGATGCATTTCATTTTTTGCTGATTTTATTTTTGACAAGGGGGTTATTTTTTGAACATGGGTGTGGTTTTTCGGAATTTTTTTTCCGACGTCTTTAATATTTTTTTCAAGTTTTATATAGTGTCATAAATTATTAAATTTATTTAATTATGAATTATTATTTTATATAGTTTCATAAAAAGTAGTGTCATTTGAAGTAGTATTCATTTAAAACAATCCACTTTTGAACCAAAAAGACGAATTTTCAATAAATAAAAATGTTTCCAACATGAAAGAGAAAATGGTTACCTAAATCGTTGAACCTTTAAACACATAAACAAATTGTCTAAAGAAAATTGAATTTTTAACCAAAAACCTTGAATTTCGAGACAAAAAATTCATTTTCAAGAAAAAATTAAAATTCTAAATCAAAAGAGATAAACCTTTATTAAAAAAAACACATAACTCTCACCCACGCGGTTAAATTTTCAATTCATAAATATAAATTTAAAACAAAATTATTCAACTTTCAACTAACAAACTTTCAACAACAAAAAAACGGAATTTTCATTAAAAAAAGACTTGGGTTTGACTTTTTGACACTAAAACATGAGTTTCCAACGAAAAGAAAATGTTTTCTGTGAGATAGTTCAATTTTCAACCAAAAAGGATGACTTTTCGACAAAATTGCTAAATTACCAATCAAAAACTCGCACTTTTGTCCGAGATTAAAAAGACAAATTTTCATAAAAATAGTTGAATTTTAATCTAAAAAATATTTCTCTTGACTTTTCAAAACTAAAATATGAATTTTAATCAAAAAGTAAAAAATTTTCCACAATTTTTTAGCAAAAATGGAATAGCTATATTTTTAGTAAAAAATTCATTTTCAAAAACAAAAAAAAACGAATTTACAACAAATTCGGTTAGATTTTAAACCAACTAAATAAAATTTTCATTAGAATTATCTATGTTTATTCAATAAAATTTCACACAAACAATTGAATTTTTAATCCAGATGATGAATTTTCTAGTAAAATAAGACACATTTTCAACAGAATAGATGATTTTCAACTAAAAAAGATACATTTTTAACAACAGATAGGATGAAACTTCATTTTAAGTTAGAAAAGTATGTTTTCAACCAAAAAAATTTTTTTAACGAAACAGTTTCATTTGCAACCAAACAGGTACATTTTTAACCGAAAAACTGAAGTTTTTTTCTTAAATATAATTTTCAAACAAAGGAATATAATTCCAACCACAAAGATTAATATTCTACCCAAATAGAATAATTTGGAACAAAATACGCGCACTTTCAACCAAATATTTTAATTTGTAATGAAATTTTCTACCTGCAGTTTAATTTTTAACCAAAAAGGTTATTTTCTGCCAACAAAGACAAATTTTCCAAAAATAAATGAATTTTTAACTAAAAAAAAATCGATTTTCAACAAACAATAGAATAGGGTTGTTTTCAGTTAGAGCAGCAAATAAAATAAATTTTAAACAATAAAAGTTAAGCAATAAAAGTTAATTTTATTCACTGAATATTTAAATATTTTATTTTTGGTTAAAAAATTCTCTTTTTTAGTTAAAAATGTATGTGTTTCATTGTAAATTCACATTTTTCGGAAGAACATTTATAGTCTTTATTAAAACATCATATTTTGGGTTTGAAATTCAACTATTTATGTAGACACTTAATTTCCTTGGTAGAAAATGCAACTATATTGTTGAAAATTGGTTTTATTTTCAGGTTGAAAATTAATTTTTGTTAGCCGTAAATTAATCAATTATCTTTTTAGATCAAAATTAAAACACTTGGTTGAATTTTAACTATTTTGCTGAACTTCATTTTTGGTTGAACTACTTTTAAATTGAAATTTTAAATATTTTATTTCTGTTGAAAATTTTTTCTTTTTGCTAGAGAATTAATCGTCGCTTGTAAATCCATCTTCTTTGTTTGAAAATTGAGCTATTTTTGTCAAAAATTTAACTATTATATTAATTTTTTTTTTAATTGAAGATGTAACTATTACAATTTTGGCTGAAAATTTATAATTTTAAATCATAAATTCAACTATTTTGTTTAAAATTCATGTACTTTGGTAAAAATTAGTCTTTTTTGGTAGAAAAAGAATCTTCTTGGTTAAAAATTTTATCATTTTTTCAAAAAATATACGTTGTACTTAAAGATTCAAATCTTTTTTTTAAGTCATTTTGTTGGTTGCAGTTTCAACTATTAAATTTTTTATTGAAAATTTATCTTTTATTAGTTTAAAATTTAACTATTATGTTAAAAACTTGTCTTTTTAAGTAGAAAATATATTTTCGTGGTTAAAAAAAATTTTACTATCTGGTTGAAAGTTGAACTCTTCGTTAGAGATTCACTTCTTGGTTGGATATGTATAATTTTTAAGTTGAAACAGTTTTATCATTTCTATGTTTGAAAATTAAACCATTTATTTTGTTCAAAATTCAAAATCCGAATTCTTAGGAGTTGTTTTCCCCATGGCCCAAAATTAAAATAATCGTTAGGCGCATTTTTGAGAAAAATGACTATTTCACTTTTAAGAATGAAAAATTCCATTTTTCTCGACCATATTGGTCGCCTCTTTGGAATCTAAAAATTTATAGTGATTTATAATATTCTATTAATTATAGAATAAATATGACAAAAATAGCTTCTTTAAACGATATTATACATATTACTTAAATCAAACTTTTGTTTTAGTTAAGTAATAATATTTTAAATATACAAAATACGAATAATAAAGATCCTGAGCTTTAAAATTAATTTATTATCCCTAAAATTTAGAAAATTCAATTTTTCTAATTTGATTTTAGGTCAAAGTGGCTCAAAAATAAATTTGTATTCTTGAATTTCTTTCTGGAATGTCGCACAGTTACTTTAAGTTAGAAAAAATATACTGTTCCTGTTGTTCAACAATTAATTTTTATTTACCTAAACTCCAAAATTTTCATGAACGGAAAGTAAAATTGGCTACAAGCATAAGACAGGTAAATACAAATTTAATAAATATTTTTTTAAGATAAAACGAAATATTTATTTTTTTATGTAATACAGTGTTCAATTTTAATTTATTTTCAAAAAAACTAAGAGCAGATGACAATAAAAAAGAATTGTTAGAACTTCAAAATTATGACATCCCAGAAAATTTTGAAAAGTACAATAGCATATTATAAAAAAAGCATATTTTGTAGATTCCAAACAAGAAAACAATTTTAACATGTAAATTTATATTATTTGCCAAAATAAACAATTTCATAACATGATTTGTTATGCTTATTAATAATTAATCTCGATTCTAACCTATAAACACAAATTACTTTGGCAGCTTATAAAACTCAAAATGCAGTATTATCTGATGTGTAAATGTAATATAATATACCAGCTCCTGTACTTTCAATTATATAAAAGCGTAGACAAGTGCAAATTATATAAATTTATAATTACCTAGGTTTTCTTGAAAAAAGCGTGAGCGTGCTTGATTTCGATGTTTCGTTATTTCAGGATTCGAGCTAGAACTTTGCCCTTTTGGCCAACGTTTCGCCTTTTTCCTGCTACCTAATCGTGGCTTTAATTTTCCCATTTTGTTATTAAAACAATATTTTTATATAAATATTTGTTTTGATCTGTGCATACCATGTGCGTGCACTTTTTGAAACTTTTTGAGGTTAGGTGACTTGGGTGGGGGGTAGGGGTTTCCCCTACATTCACCAGATTTTTAATTTAAACATTATTTTAGAGAAAACGATCTGTTAAAATAAAAGCATTGAGTTTTCGAAATAATAAAGTAATTTGTAACCAAATGTTTTATTTTTTAATCAAAAATATGAGTTTTCAACAAAATAGTTCAATTTTTAAGATGAATTTTCACAAAAAAATGAAATATAGTTAATTTTGCAGTTAAAAAATGTAATTTTCAACAATAAAAAAATGAATTTGTAAGAAAACAGTTCAAATCTTTGTCAAGAAAATTAATTTTCAACCAAGCAACATTTTAAAAACAAAAAAAGACTAATTTTCTACCAAAAAAGATATGAATTTTCAAAACTAAAAAAGATCCATTTTTAAATAAAAAAGGTTAATTTTCACCAAAAATGGAATGGTTAAATTCGTTAAATTTGCAGTTAAGAAAATTCAACAAAATAGTTACATTTTCAACCAGAGAAATAAACTTTCACCTAAAATAATGAAACTTAAAAAAATATATTAGGCGCGCAGCGCTTTGCGCAAAATTTGATCTAGAAATTATATCTAGTAGAAATTTTTATTGATATAACCTATTAAAAAAATTCTTATTTTTGAAAATTTTCAAAATGTTGAAAAGCATATAACTTTTTGAATTTTTGTCGAATTTAAAAATGTCATTTGGATAATTTGCAAGTCTTTTTGCCATGCACCAGAAAATCGGACAACATTTTCTGAAACTCATAAGAAATATTTTTTTTCTTCAAATTTTGAAAAAGCTCTAACTCTTGAAATTTTTGTCTAATTAGAAAATGTAACTTACATAGTTTCTAAATATATCTGATATCTAGTGAAGAATTTAAATAAAATTTCAAATTGGACAAATCCTTCAAAACTTGGCGTGGCTACAAAATTCAGGTAACCATACAGACAGACAGACAGACGCCGAAAAATTTTAATTACTTTCAGATTCTGTGAATGCTGAAAAGTAAAGATCCGTTAAAAGGGAGATATCGAAAATTTGGACCTAGTTAAACTATAATTTAAAAAAAAAATCAACCAAGAGATAAATTTTCTAAAAAGACGAAATTTCAATAAAATGCATGCATTTTTTTACTAAAAAAGATACATTTTCAAATAAAAATGGATTTCCCTCCCGAAAAACTGCGATGGTTAAATTTTCAGCCAAGAAAATTAATTTTTCACTTAAAAACAACAAATTTTATACTAAAAATGATAAAGGTTCAATTCTTAGTCGGAAATATTAATTTTAAACAAACAAAAATTAAAAAAAAACGAATTATAAATTATTGGAAGAGGTTAATGCTCAGTCACTAAATTTTCAGTTATTAAAGATAATCTTACAAGAAAAATGGAACAGTTAAATTTTCAGCTAAAATAATGAATCATCAAACAAAAAACAAACAAAAAACGAATTTTTAATGAAGTAGTTCAATTTTTAAGCATGTAATTAAATTTTCAACCAAAAAGATGGATTTTCAAGCAAGAAGATTAATTTTCTACCAAAAAGATGAAACTTGAACGAAATACAGTCAATTACAATAGTTAAATCTTCAGTAAAAAGATTAATTTTTAAATGTTAAAAAAGTTTATATTTGATCATTCAGAAATATTTCCTCTTCGAAATACTACTTAATTCTACCATACTTTCGATAGATTTTTGTACATTCAATCGAATTATAAAAACAATTTTTATTTTTGTTACCATAAAAAACCAGGTCCTATGTTCGAGGCGTATTTGATTCTACTGTAAAAACTACTTGAAGTATTCTCTTTTCCTAAAATTTGGAAGAAGGAACTTTTAAATTGTGACGAATTTTGGCTTGGAAGACGGATTTTTTAAACTTCTTTCTTGTAAATCCCATTTTTAATTCTTTTAAAAAATTCCCGTTCCATGCGAAAAATTCCCTGTTCCAAGTGAAATTATATTTCTTTACCGAAACCCCCTGTTCTAAAATAAAGACGATAATTATTTTAACTCATATGCCCTGGAATTGCAGATAAAGTAGAAATGACTTTTCTAAATTGACCAGAATTAGTAAAATATTGTAAAAAATTAAATTTAACTAAATTACTCTGAATGATTTGGGTTACCCCGTTAACCAAGAATTAAGAAAGTAAACAGTACAAAGATAATTCCAGAAACCAGAAAGAAAAAAATTCTCGATCATTTCCCGGTTCCCAAACATTTTTCACGGTCAATGATATTTAAAAAATCTATAAATTTTTCCATTCGAATTAATAAAAATTTGAGCGCAAATGAAAGCACTCAAAGTGAAACTTTTAAATTTTAAACTTTGAAAATTAAAGTTTAAAATTTGTTCCATTCAACAACTTTGTATTCAAATGCTCAATAATTTACACGTATAAAATATAAGCTACTAACACTTTTCAACTGTTCCAATTTAAGTTAAATGCAGTTAAACTGCCAAATTACAAATTTTAAACTCTTATCAATTTTAGAGTTCAAAGATTCAGATGCAGTTCCAAATATATAAATTCACGTTATCATTTTCAATTCTCTGAATTGCAGAATCAATCAAAGAATTTAAAAATGTTCAATATTATACCATTTTAATCAATTTTAAATTCTAATTTCAGCTCGGAATTGGTTGAAAATGGAAAATTCCCCTTGAAAAATAAACAAAATTCTTTTCAAAAAAGTCCCTGTTTAAATTCAAAATTTTAATTCTTTTCGAAAAATCTCCTTTTTCAAACAATTGTAAGAATTTGAATTTTTCGAAAATACCTGATTTAAACACCAACAAATTCCAGTTCCAACTTAGAATTGGTTAAAAATGGAAAATTCCTTGTTCAAATATTGAATTTTAATACATTTTGAAAATTTTCCGTTCTAACTAAGAATTAGCATTTTTTGTAAAAATCCCGGCTGCAATTCATAATTGCTTCAACTCGGAATTAGAATTGTTTGGAAAAATGTCCTGTTCCAATTCAGAATTTTGTTCCTTTTCGAAAATTTCTAGCAAAAGCTCGTAATTTTTTTAAATTTGAAAATTCCGGGTTTCAAGTCAGAATTATTATTATTATTATTATTATTATTATTATTATTATTCTAAATAAATTCCATTCCCAATTACAAATTTGTAAAAGATTGAAAATTCTCTGTTCAAATCAAAAGTTAAAATATTTTTATTTTAAATGTTTTAAAAATCCTTATAATGCTTTGACATTTTATTTCCAGATCTTGAAACTTCTACATGTTGTTTCAAATTTAAAAATATTATTAAAAGTTACAAAAAAAAGCTTCTACATTTTTTATTTTAAATCTGCCAAAATCTACATTTTGTTTTAAATTAGGCTGCGGCTTATTTGCACCGAAATTTGTTTACCAATAGCCGGATTTTTTCGGTATATTTAGACACTTCCTTTAAATTATTTGAAATCATTTTAAAGTTAATTTAGAATTTTTTCAAATCTTCCAAATATCTCTTCAACTTACTCGATTTTTTTAAAGAATAACAGGTGTTTCAGTGTTTTATACGTCAACATTCAACAATTTGACTTAAAAATTACAAGTTTTTTGTTTGTTTAGTTCCGAATATTTAATTTATAATTACTGATTTTAAATAAACAGTCAGATATTTCTGAATATTAAGTAATTATTTAATTTTTAACGTTAACATCTGGAAAGTCTAAAATTGTGAACTGATGCCGAATCATTCTGTAAAATCAATTGCTATTTCTTTTTTAAATCATAAAGTACAATTCAATTTTAAGAATCATTAATTAATATCAGGGTGACTGTTTTAATCGAAGAAAAAAATTCCCGGTCATTTCCCGTTTTTTCCAAGTTCGCAAACATTTTTCCCAGTCACTAAAATTTAACAAATCGAACTCAATTCTAAACGTTTTTCCATTTAAAATAATAAAAAATAAACAACAAATTGAAGCATTCAAAGTGGAACTCTTGAATTTTAAACTTTTAAAATTGTAGTTTTAATGAAATGCATAGATAAACTGCAAAATTCAGAATTGTTAACATTCATAAATTATAAAGTTCAAAAATTTAGATTAGGTTCCAAAAATATAAATCCACGTTTAGATTTTCAAAATTTTAAAGTCTAAATTAAAGAATAAATCAATGAACTTTAACAATTTTCAAAATTATATTTAATATAAAAATAATTTTCATTTTAAATAGTTGAAGTATCCTTGAAAAGCTTTAAAATTTTATTTCAAAATCTTGAGAAATCTAGAAATTATTTTAAATTTTAAATTATTTTTGAAATTTTTTCAGAACTTCTAAATAATTTTTAAAAGTAATTAAATTTCTCCTAAAACTACTAGAAAATCATGCGAATTGAAACAGATTTCCTTCAAATTTGAATTTATAAATAACAATTGAAGACTTATTATTTGTAGAAAAAATTATAGTAATTTTTAGAGATATTTAGAATTTTTAAAAAGATTCAAAATTAATTTAGATCTTAAAATGATATCAAACAATGTAAAAGAAGTTTAACAGAATATTTAAAAATATTTTAAGAGATTTCCAAAATTGTAGGAAAAATTCTATTCATTTTAAAATGTTTTTAGAAGTTCTGAATGCCAAGTTTTAAATTAATTTCGAGTCTTCTCAAAATTTCTCAATATTTCTTCAAATTACTCGCCTTTTTTCTACGAGTAATGAGTGTTAAACTATTATTTCTAAATAAAAATTCATTCATTCATTTGGCTTCAATTTACTCGTATTAAATTCAAAGTCAAATATTACTAAATATGAAATAATTATTCTTTTTCCTAATTAAAAAAAAAATTCAAATAAAATGGGTTAAAAATTAAATTCTTTGGACTGAAACAATATTTTTAATTTAATAAAAGCCTTTAAAATTCTTTTAATTTAAATATACGCTTAAAAATATAAAATGGAAGATCACAATTAAACTAATTATTTAAAAAACGATTGAAAGCAAAGTTGAACCAATTTTCTTCATAAAAATTTGTAAAATTCCCAGTGATTTCACGGTTTTCCAGGCCCTGTAAAATATACAATAATACATGTTTTTTTTTTAAATAAAGGTAGGGTATAAAAAAATAAATCCAAGTGATATTTGGCGAAAACTCGCACTTGAGATCTTTAATTACCTCCATAAATCGGTAGAAAATAAACATAATATTGCTTTACACGACGATCTCTGAACCTTTTTTTTTTGTTACAAAAGTTCAAGAATATCGACCGACGTATTTAATTCATAAGAGCAATAATGCGCAATAACGCAAAAAAAAGTTTATTGCCCTTTTTGGGATACGCGATTTCACGATCACGGAGCGAAAGCTCTTTATCACTATTAAGTAAATAACTAACAATCTAACAATTCTATTCTATATCATCACGTGATCCTCCTTTAAAAAAAAAGTTCGCCAAATCAGCGATTCCAATTTGGATTGCGAACTTTTTGGAGGTAACAATCAACTAATTGAACGATCGCGATATATAAAAATGCGAGAGACTCAACAGAGATTTGATCCTAGTAGAGTGACCTATATATGGTCAAGTCGATGATATTTGATCATTATAATAATTCATAATTCATAATTGATAATGGATAATTCTAATAATAGTAGCAATAGTAATAACAAGGTAATTTAAAAAAAGGCTTTCATTTCCTTGCCAAAATCACCCTAGACATTTTTTTCTAGAATTCAAAAATAATATTTAGGGCTCTTCCAAGTTCGTTTTTGAAAATAAAATGCCCATTTTATTTTTTCACTTCGTCAGGCATGCATGCTGAAGTAAAACTACAAAAAGAGCGATTATTTAAATAAAATAAAATAAATCTCGGGGAATCCCTGGAAATATATATTTAAAATTCTGGCAAAAATGAGGAGACGGGAAAAAAAATAAAAGCCTTTTTTGACTCACCCTAAGTAATAACAACAATCTAGCTATTTGCAATTTTATAATTAATGAGAGAGCCTGAAAGTAGCAGCGATTTTTGCTACCTTGGCATAATAATGAAATTTGGCAGTGACCATCAAATCTTTAATCTCGAAAACGCATCTGACTAGGATTACCGAGGATCTGGAGTTAAAATCCCAATTTTCTTCTTTTTTTTGTAACCCCTCGTAATAGTCGCGGATCGTTTTTTTTTCTTTTCTTCTTTAAATTGGTCTCCACCAGTCGCTTTTTTCTTTATCACCGGTTGCGAATCGAGTCCTTATCTTTACAACTACAATACTCAAACAAGGACGAGTTTTATAAAGTTTTTTTCTAAACACAACAGAGTCCCGGATTCGAGTTATTTGAAAACAATCACAGAAGGTTAGTAAGGTTTTGGCTCGTCCTTAAGGACAAGGTGCGGAAATCAAGCCTTACAATCTTAAAAAAAAAAAAACTTATGAGGCAAGAAATTAAATGGAAATCTGGACAAAAACGAAGAGGAAAAATAACAGATTATCTGTCAAGAACTGGTATAAATATTGAATTTTAAGCACCACTTTAAAACAGTTTTTCGAATGTCAAAAAATATTTAATTTTTCTAACAATTTCGGTTTTGCCCAGTTTTCAGATACGTTAAACATAAATCTTTATCTAGGAAATCACTACGGGGATCGCAGAAATTATATATTTTTGATTTTAATAAATCGATAAAGGTTTAGTAATATTATCAGTATTATTACTCTCTGGTTTAATATATTATTTAAATACTTTTCACTATTTTATAATTCTTTTTAATTGCTTGGAATACTTTTAAGCTCTTTGAGATTTTTAAATATTTTTCATTTTCCTTCAAATCTTCTGAAATCATTGAATATTCCTAATACCCTGACTTTTTAAATTTTCTGCGTTTCAGGGAATTAAAGGGATTGGAGAGAATTTAGGAAATTTAAAGAATTCTAAAATCCTTGAAACTGATTTTTCTGAATTCCTTGAATTAGCTAGATTATTTAACTATTTTTAAGTCCCTGAATTTTGTTAATCCTCTGTTTCTTAAATTTATTTAACTTCCTGAACTCCTTCAGAGAATTAAGAGAATTTCAGGGATTTCAGAGAATCACTAGAATTCGGGAAATTTACAAAATCCACGATATGAATGTAATTCTATGAATCTCATGATTTCACAAAATTCCTTGATTTCTCTGAATTTCATAAATTCCATGAAATACTTCAATTCCTTGAAATCTTCTGTATTCCTTTAATTTTATGAATTCCTTTAATTTCTTTGAAATTCTTCGAATTCTCTGAATTCTTTTAAATCCTTGAACTTTCTGAATTCCTTGAATATACTGAATTTTTTTAAATCTCTGAATTTATTTAAAATATTTTTAAGTTTGGAATTCCACAAATTCCAGGAATTCCTTTAAATTCCTGAATTCCTTTAATTTCTTAAATTTCTCGAATTTTGTAAATTCTTTTGATTTCTTGAATTCCTTCATAAAATTAAGAGAATTTCAGAGATTTCAAAGAAGTTCGGGAATTCAGAAGATTCAAGGAATTAAAAAGATTTCAAAGAATTGAAGGAATTAGGAATGTTCAATTCAGAGAATTCAGGAAATTGAAGGAATCCATGATATTAAACGAATTCTCTTAATTCTCGCAAATCACTGTAATTCTCTGAACTCTTTGATTTACCTGAATTTCCCAAAAAATACTTAAAATTCCTTGAAATCTTCTGCAATTCTTTTATGTTCCAGAATTCACAGAATTCTTTGAAATCCTTTAACTTCCTAGATTCCTTAAATATTTTCTACTGCTTGAATTCGCTGCATTTTTTTCTCATTATTTTCAAGTTTTTTCAATTCAGAGAATCCCAAAAATTTAGAGAATTCAGATAATTCTACAAATTCAGGGATTCAGGATTAAATTGTTTAGCCAACAATATAAATTTTGAACGCAGAAGATAATTTTTAACTAAATAGTTCAATTTTCTACCAAAATAGTTGAATTTTCAACCAAAAACATGAATTTACATACAAACAGGATTATATTTCTAACAAAAGGCGGAATTTCAACCAAGCATCAAAATACCTTTAATTTCCAGAATTTCCCAACTTTTCTGAAATCTATATAATTCTCTTAAATTTCTGAAATCTTTGATTTATCTGGATTCCTGAAAATTTCTTGAATTCTCTGCATTTTTTCAATCTTTTTGTGTATTTGGAAATTCCACTAATTCATGGAATTCAGGGTTTTTTCACCAAATATTAAAATTTTTAATTAAATATTTCAAATATTTAAATTTTTAATTAAATAGTTCAATTTTCTAACAAAACAGTTTCATTTTTAACCAAAAACTTGAATTTTTAACAAAAGAAGATTAACTTTCTAACAAAAAAAAGAAAGAAATTTCAACAAACTAAATTCATGAACTATTCTGAATTCTTTGAATACTCTGAATTCCCTGAATTCCCAAAATTCTTGGAAGTCCTTGATTTATCTGGACTCCTGAAATTCTTTGGATTTTCTGAATATTCTGAATTGCTCAAATTCTCTAAATTATTTTTCAATATCTTCAAGTCTTTGGAAATGAGAAAATTTCACAAATTCAAGGAATTTAAAGAATTCTACGAATTCAGGGTTAAATTTTTTAATCAAATATATAAATTTTCAAACACGAAGATGATTTTTAACTAAATATTTAAATTTTCAAATAAATAGTTCACTTTTAAACCAAATAATTGAATTTTATATCAAAATAGTTGAATTTTTAACAAAAGAAGATTAACTTTCTAACAAAAGGACGAAATTCCAACAAAATACAACATTTTTCAACCCAACTAGATTCCTTGAATATTCTGAATTCTTTGAATACTCCGAATGAATACTTTTAATTTCCTGAATTCCCCAATTCTCTAATATTCATGAAATTCTCGGAAATCCTTGATTTATCCGAATTCTTAAAAATTCTTCGAATTTCTTGAAGTCCTTGGAATTCAGAAAATTTACTCGAATTCCGATAATTCAGGGAACAAAAAAAAATTAATAAAATTTAAAAAAAATATATACACTTCAAAGAACTCAAAAGAATTCAATGCAAATTCAAAGTAATTCAAGTGAATCGAAAATAATATACTAAACAAGAGATTATTAATAAGTAAACCCGTTTTTTCAACATTGTGGTATCGAAATGAATCCAATTATTATTCTGGACGCCTCCTAGCCAACCGCGTTGTTATCGAGGTCGGCGAATTCGCGGGAAACCTTGCAGAGATACTGCAGACACTCGTGGAGTTCGGGAG
>JAWWLR010000148.1:4813346-4823522 GCA_035041075.1 Acraspis erinacei | reverse complement strand
TTTTGGTCCTTCACTTTTTTTTCTTACGACGCATAATTTTTAGTACAAAATTTAGCAAATTTCAGAAGCCTCTGTTTGAAAACATGAAAGAATTATTCCAATCTTTCTAATATTTGAAATTATTTTCATGCGTCAGAATATGTCAGAATATTGCATTTTGAACATAATAGATTCGTTCTTAACCAAATGGTCAAATTTTAAACTAAAAACATTTATTTCTTACAAAAAAAAAAGAAATCTTTTGATAAAAAAGATGGGTTTTCAACCAAAATTTAGCCAAGAATGGGTCCGTTGAATTTTAATTGAAAAAATCCATTATTCGCAGCAACAAAATTGATGTAATGAATTTTTAACTAAAATAAATTAATTGTCATTATCAGTTTGTTAACTCTATTAAAAATTTAAAAATTCCTAAACATCATATTCTGGTTTCTTTAGATGTTGTGAATTTATTTCCTAGTATACCTATTAATTTAGCTTTAAAAAATATTTAAAATAAATTTGATTTGATAGGTCCCAGAAGACATTTTTATTATTTCCTACAATTTTTTGAAAAGTGTGTAAAAGATTATTGAGAACATTTTTGTAATGTTGCCATATTGCATAATTTCAGAAAAAATTTGAGTAAGTTAAAGAGATTAAGAGTTTTGGAAAAATTCAAAAATAATTAAAACCTTTAAAGATATTTTAAGAATTTTTTAAGGTTTCAGGAGAACAAAAAACAATTTTTTAGGTTGCTTGAAAAAATTAAAATAATTTCTTATTTCAAAAAATTAATTTTAAGAGATTAAACGTATCAAAAGATTTCCTACAATTTCTAAAGAACGTTGATGATTCTAAAGCATATTTAAAACCAAACATTTTAAGCCCACTTAAAAATATTTGTAGAAATGTAGATTTATAAAGAATTTTAAAATAAACTTAATGAGCCCTAAAAGAATTTCGAAAGGTTTGAAGAGAATAAATAAATTTTTTCTTCAAAATTCTTCTGAAGGTTTTGAAAATTAAAAGGCAATTTTTTATATTTTGTATGATTTTGAGAAAAATTCGATTCATTTAAAAATATTTTCAGGAATTTTAGACATTTTGAATACATTTAAAATACTTAAAAACTTGGAAACATTTCCGAAAATTTGTCAAATATTTCTTGATTTCTACTAGGCTTCTAAAAGTCTTAAAAATTCTTTAAAAACACTCGAATTTTTCCAATTGTTTTGTAAAATCCTATAAAATAAATAAATTTCTTGAAAATCTTCTAGATTCTTTTCCAACACATCTGAACTATTCAGAAATCTTGTTTTAATTTTCTCAAGAATTTCATAAAAATTAATATTTATATACATTTAAAAACAAACTCAAAATACGTTTTTTTTGGTTCTCAATTCTCAGAATTTAATTTCAACTCGAATTAAAGTGTTCAAAAACTTTTAACAAATAAAGAGTTGTTTGAAATTTTTATTTTTTATTATTATTAATATTATTTTGTATTCTTTACGGTATTGAAAAAAAGTTTTAAATTTGTGAATTTCAATTACAAAGTGACCATTTTAATCGAAGAAAAAAATTCCCGGTCCGCAAACATTTTCCCCGGCCCATAAAATTTAAAAAATCGAACTCTTTTTTAATGAATTTAAAGTGGAACTTTTGAATTTTAAACTTTTAAAATTAAAATTCCAATAATATAAATCCACGTTATTATTTTCAATACTCTAAAGTAAAGAATCAATCAATGAACTTAAACAACTTAAAAATCCTTAAATTAAAAGTTAAATTATTTTCATTTTAAATAGTTTAAGCATCCTTGAAAATCTTCAAAATTGTATTTCAAAATCTTGAGAAATCTAGAAGTTACTTAAAATTTTTTTCAAATTTAAAATTATTTTTCAAATTTTTTCAGAACTTCTAAATAACTTTTAAAATTATTTGAATTTGTTTTACAACTTTTGGTAAATCCTGCGAATTTCCTTAAAATTTGGATTTATAAATAACAGTTAATTTGAAGAATTTTTTTTTAAATTTGCAGAATTTTCTCAAATTTGTAGGAAAATGTCTAATCATTTAAAAATATATTTAGAAGTTCTGAAAAAAAATCACACACTCGTTTAAATTACTTGATATAATTTTAAGTTTTAAATTAATTTTGCATCTGTTTCAAACCTTCTAAATATCTCTTAAAATTACTGAAATTTTATCTACAAAAAATAACTATTTAATTATTATTTATACATCAAAATTCAACAAGTTCGTTTAAAAATTAAACTTTTTTGTTAATAGAATCATAATAATTGTAACGAAACAGTAATAATCTGGAAATTCGTAAAGTTTTATCAAATAAATTATTGTTCAGTTTCTAAAACTTAAAAGGTACAAATCCATTTAAAAAAATATTTATTTATATTTACAGTTTATAAAATAAAACTGTTTTTTTTTTTTTGTAATTTTCAACTTCAAACGCTTTTAATTTTTATTTGTTTAAGCTTAAAAATAAAAATCCAAAACGGAGAATTTTTCAAGCAAAATTCCCGGTCAAGAAATAAACTTTATTTAACCTCTTTTTAAACTAGAAAACATCTATATTGTGTTTTTAAAAGTAATTAAAAAAATTTAAATTAAAGCAACAAACCTGTCCTTTTCCAGATTCATCTGTTGAGCCAAACTCATCTGCAGTTGTGTTTTTTCTGCCACCCATTTTTGTTCAAGCTGTTCAAGCTCCTTGACTTTAGCTTCCAATTTACAAGTCAAATCGCTCTGCCTCGTATCTAGGCCGAGAATATCTCGGTCTTTCTGCAGAAGGTTCTCCTTTAATTGCTTGATCTTCATAGCCATGTGAGTTTTGATATGTGCATCATTCGCTGGCGCAATGTTTAAACTTAAATGGCAAAGGTGCTTGAAATTATTCGTCTCTACAAATTTAAAGGTCCACTCGCCTCCTTCTTCTGCCAAAAGCATCAGAAATTTCGGAGTCTTGGCCAAACTCGACGATGGAACTTGACATTGCTCCAAAAGGTATATTAATTGCGTTGCAAAATTATCAAAATCGACGAGCAAACCTTGCTGGGTCTTTAAAATTTTAAAATCGTCTTCGGTTATAAAAAGGGAGTAGAGAAAGCACGGGTCGTCGTCGTCTGCCAGTAGAACACATAAACTCTGGAAATTAATATTAAATTGATCAAATTAAACACATTTTCTAAATGATTGCTATCAAGTTAATTAATTACAATTTCAAAACAAAAAAGACAAATTTTAAAAGAAAAGAATTGAGTTTTCAAGCTAAAAATTCGAATTTTGTAGAATAGATTTGATATTTAAACTCGAAAAAGATGAATTTTCAACAACAAAATTCATTTAGAATAAAAAAAGAAGAATTTCCAACCAAATAATTAAATTCTTAACCAAGAAGATTAGTTTCCTAACAAAAAAGATAACATTTCAATGAAATAATTGCATTTTTAACTAAAAGCAATAAACTTGAAGCCAAAAATAAAACAGTAAAAAATTTTAGATACAAAAATTACTTTTCAACCAAAAAGCGTAGTTTTCGACGAGTTTTTAACAAAAAAATTATTTTTTTACAAATAAGTTCACCGTTAAAGCAGATAGTGGAATTTCCAAACAATTAAGATGAATTCTCGGCAAAAAATGTATTAATTGATACTTTAAACCAATTTTTATTCAATTTTAAATTTTTAAAAAGTTGGACTCAACCAAAAAGGCGAGTTTAATACAAAACAGTCGAATTTTCAACCTGAAAATATAAATTGCCAACAAAAAAAATAATTTTGAGTAAAAGAGATACATTTTTAACAACATAATTAAATTTTCGATAAAAAGAGACAAACCCTGAACAAAAAATATAATTATAAACTTTTTAATTGAAAAAATAATCTTCAACGAAAAAAAAGATTACCTTTCTACCAAAGATGAATTTTCTAGCTAAAAAGAAGAATTTCCAACAAAATAATGAAATTTGGAACAAAATAGTTGAAGGTTTTTTATTCTATTTTTCTACCAGCCTATTTTTCTTCCAACCAAAAGAGATTAATTTCTCGCCAAAGATGTCAACAATCAAATTGTTTAATTTTATAAATATTGAGAAAAAAAAACAGATGAATTCTCAACCAAAAATATAACATTAAACTACTCAATAGTTGCATTTTTAACCAAAACTGATTAAATTTTTACCAACAGACATCAATTTTTATACTAAAATTACGAATTTTGAAGAAAATAGATCAATTTTCTACAAAAACAATTGAGTTTCTGAAAAAAGTTGAATATTCTACAAAAATGTTGAATTTTCAACCAAATAGTTAAAATCTCAAGCTAAAAGTACGAATTTTCTATATAAAGAATACAAATGTTCAAGAAAACAGTTGAATTTTGTACCGAAAACGATGATTTCTTAACAAAAAAGTTGAATTTTCAACTAAATAAATAAATTTTCCACTATATAATTAACTGTTCAACCAAAAGTTAAATTTTCAACGAAAAAAGTGCATTTTTAATCCAAGCAGAAGAATATTTTAGCCAAAAGGACGAATTTTTAACAAAACAGTTTAATTTTCGATAAAAAAAAAGATTTGTAAGCAAATTATTCATCTTTTGATCCAAAAAGATTAATTTGCAACAAATATGACTTTTCTATAAAAGAAAATAAATTTACAATTCAACGGGTTAACTTTTCTATTCAAAACAGTTAAATTTTTGAATTTTTAATATCCAAAGACAAGTTTTCTATAAAAAAAGTTGAATATTCTATAAAAAAATTTAATTTTCAATCAAAAAAATATGAAATTTCTACCAAAAAGAAATGAATTTTCATCGAAATAATTAAATTTTTAACTAAGTAGTACAATATTTAACCGAAAAGAATAAATTCTTACAAAAAAATATAATATTAGACTTTTTAACAAAAAAAAGAAGATTATAGTACAATAAAATTATTCAGAAATTTTTCAAGTTAAATAGACAAATTTAGACAAATTAATATAGACAAATTTTTCAACTAAAGAAGATGAATTTTCAATTCAAAACGAAGAGTTTTCAGACAAAAAGACAAATTTTGTATATGGCATTTCAATTGTCGACCAAAATTTTATTTCCCCCCAAGAAAGATGACTTTTCTACAAAAGAAAATAAATTTTCAATTCAACAGGTTGCATTTTCAATCCAAAAAAAGTTGAATTTTTGACATCAAAAGATAAGTTTTAAAAAATAGTTGAATTTTCGAAAGAAAATATAAAATTTCATCCAAAAAATAGAATTTTTAACTGAACGAGCGAAAAAAACCAAGCAAATATAAGGAATTAAAATTTTGAGGTTAGAGATTCAGTCAAACAAAGAAATGTCAACGTCTCATTAAAATTCTACAAAAAATGGTCTACAGTATAAAATACCAGAAAAATTAAGAAAAAAAGCCAAAAAGTCGTAATGACTATACATTTTTGCAATAAAATAAAAAAGGGAAAATATGTAAATAAACATTCAAAGTGAGATTTGAGGTTATGTTTGTTGACAGTTTAGTTTTTACCTTGCGACAAACGGGACTAAGTCCTGCGTGAATTTCGACATTAACCCTGAGATCCCTCTGCCTCTCCTCCTTGAGTTGAGGTTTAATATAAACTCTTTGCACTTTAGTATAAAGAACTTCGACGTTGTTTAATTGAAGATTAACATCTCCAGCGACTCCACCACCCGCAATACTATTCAGATAATTCATCATTCACCGGTTCTTTTAACAGACATTTGTCACTCACGAGTTGCCAAATTTTTCAGGCAACCTTCTCGCGTGCTTCGGTTTGCTTTTCATTTGTAGATTTTTTAGAAAAACTCACAAAAATGCTTTGCAAATTTGAAATCTGTCGAGAATCCGGCTCGGACTGAGAATGTTGCCCTCTATCGGCACGCGCGGGAATTAGGCAGTTACTTAATGCGCAGACTCGAAGTCCTGCACTCTGATTCGGCATACTATTCGAACTGCATTTCAGATTAATTTTTTATTTACTAATAATTAATCCATACAGATCCAGGTATATTTAAGAAAAAATGAACAATTTGGATTCATTATTTATTAACATAAAGTAAGTATGTTCATCTGGATTAATTATTTTTTTAAACTGCTTTGGGAAGATGAAATAAAAAAATTAAGCCTAAAAGCTTTATTTTTAATCAAGAAGATTATTTGTTTTTACCAAGGACACTTAATTTACAAAAAAATGGATTAATTAAATTTTTATTTAAAAAAATTATTGTTAAAAAAATTAAGTGTATATGTGTACCGAAAAACCCCGGTTATTAGAAGATTACTTTTCTACCAACAAAGACGAAAAATCAGCAAAATACATGAATTTTCTATTAAATAAGAAGAGCTTTCACTGAATATTGATAAGTTTATTTTGAGTTTTAAAAAAAACCCGAATTTTTAACAACAACAAAAGATCATTTTAAAAGCAATAGTAGAATTTTTAACTATTCAATTCAACAGATAAATTTTAAACCAAAAACGGAATAGTTAATTTTTTAGTAGAAAAAACTAATAATCCAAAGGAATATTAATCTTCAATAAAAATAGCCATTTTAAGTAAAAAAAAAAATTTCAATAAAAAAACGTATTTTCGAAAAAATAATTAAAATTTTCAACTATAAAAATGAATATCTACAAAAAAATTCTTTTTCAACGAAAAAATAAGTTTTCATCAAAATAATTAAATTTTTAATCATACAGATGAAATTTGATCTAAACTAGTTCAGTACTAACAAAATAAAATGCAATTTGATCTGAAAAGTATTTTCAAACAAAAATATAATTATATTACACCAAAAAATGGAAGTTAAATTTTCAATTAAAAAGCATAATTTAATAGATAGAATTTTTAAGAGAGCATTTTTAGTGAAAGAAATTTAATTTCAACCAGCAGTAGCTTTTTTAAATAAAAAAAATTTATTTTCAACCAAAAATAGAATAGTCAGATTTTCTGAAGATAACATTATTTTAAAAAATAATTTTTAAGAAGATAGTTAAAATCTTCTACCAAAAAATGAATCTTTATCAAAATAGTTCTACTTTCAACCAATTAGTTGAATTTTCAATTAAAGAAATCTATTTTAGCCAAAAATGGAATAGTTCGATTTTCTGATCAAAATATTTATCTTCAACAAGAAAATTTTTGATTAAATGTAATAGTTGATATTTCATTCAAAAAAGATTCATTGTAAAATTGAAAGAAAAATTCACAACAAAATATTTAAATCCTCAACGATACCTAACTAATTAATGATCAAACAAAAGACTAATTTTCTAAAAAATTCTAGAATGATTAATCCAAAAATCTGATTTTTTCAGAAAAAGTTAATATTCAACCAAAACAGGAAGGGGTTTCAAAAAAGGTGTTCAATTTTTACCCAAATGGTTTAATTTTCGATTAAATAATAACATTTTTAACAAAAACACAGGAATCTTCAACAAGAAAACGTAATAGTAGACTTTTCAATGATAACGACAATTTCAAAGAATTCAAAATACTTTTATGAACTTATCAATTATTATAGTGACAGTGCAGCACTAGATACCCGAGATTTTTTCGAAAATGAGTTTATTGCTTAACAAATTATTACAAAATCAAATACACGTGATAAGAAAATGTGTTCGAACTCTCATTTTTTAATAAATATAAATTCAACTAATAAATGATTGTCCCTAAAAATGGATAAGTTAAGTTGAAGTTAAGAAAATTATTTTGCAACCAAAAATTTAAAAAAACTGATAACAAAATAGTTACACACTTTAAAAAATGAATTTTCAAAAATAAACTTAATTTTTTTGATAAAAAAAAGACGAATTTTCAGCTAAAAAAGATAAATTTGTAACAAATAGTAGATTAGTTCAATTTTAAATAAAAAATAACAATATTTCTACACGGAGAGAAATTTCAAGAGATTAATTCACAGAAACGCGTGATTTTAGAGCTATCATTTTTACGTGGTTTAAAGTCTCTGACTCTGTGATCTGACAGCATAGAATCAATAAATCAAATGAGATTTGAACTATGTTCAATTGAAAAATTCAATTTTAAACCAAAAATGGAATAGTTGAATTTTCAGTACAAAAATACAATAATCCTAAGAAAAAAATTAATTTTCAATCAAATAATGAATATTTAATCAATAAGATAATTTTCTACCAGAAAGACGAATATTAAATTTTAATAAATTTTCAATTAAATTGAATTAAAATTAAATTAAATTAAAAAAATGTTTAAATTTTTAACTAAAAAATATGAGTTTTTACTCCAAATACATTAGCTAAAGTTTGAGCCGAAGAAAATAACTGTCAAAAAAGGCAATTTTAACATAATAATTTATTTTTCCATCAGAGAAACGAAATGTCAACTTAAATGATAAATTTCGAACAAAAAAGATACATTATTAATAATGATATTCTACTTTTAACCTAGTAGTTCAAGTTTCTATAAAAGAATGAAATTTTAACAAAATACGTTTTTTATTTATTGTTAACAAAATTAATTTTCAACCGAAATAAACGAGTTTTCCAGGAAATAGGTAAATTTATAATCAATGTAATGAATTTTCAACCACAAAGGTTTGTTTCCAATTCAGAAGATTTTTTTTCAACAAAAAAAAAGTCAAATTTGCAACCAAAAAAACCATAGCAGATCATAGTTACATACATTTTTTTGTTAAAAGAATTAATTCTTTATCAAAAAGAAAACAAAAAAGATTTTTAGCAAAATACTAACATTTTTTAATAAAAATTTATTTTTAATCAAAAAAAGTTAAATTTTAAACAAGAGGAATAATGTTCTACCAAAAAGACCTTTTTCTAAAAAAAACGAGATTTCATCTATAAAAGATTTATTTTTAAAGAAAAATGGAATAGTTACATTTTCAGTAAAAAATTATCTTTGAACCTAAAACAAATTAAGTGTCAACTCAGTAATTAAATTTTTAAGCAAAGAAATGAATGTTTCAGCAAAAAGATAAATTTTCTATCATGACAGTTTTCTCCCAAAAAGAGGCATTTTTAATAAACGATAGAAATTTTCAACCAAATAATTGAATTATTAACTAAAAATGGAATAGTTAAATTTTCACTAATAATTAATTTTGAAATAAAGAAAGATTTTTTAATAAAATGGTTTTCATTTCCAATAAAAGAAATACATTTTTAACTAAACTGATGAATCTTCAACCAAAAAATGAATTGTTAACCAAATAGTTCAAATTGCAATGACGTCGTTTGATTTTCTACCAAAAAAGATTAATTTTCAACGAAACAGAGGAATTGTATACAAAAAAAAAGTTATTTTTCAACAAAACGACTAAATACTCTACAAAAATAGTTGATTTTGCAAACCAAAAAGAAGAATAAAAAAAATTAAATTTTCCATAAAAAATATTATTTTTTAACAAAATTTTTGAAGTTTTAACTAAAAATATAATAGCATACTTTTAAACCAAACGAATTACTTAATTTAAGTGGGAGAATGAGGAAAAGAGTTTAAAACGGAAATGTAGAAATAAAATAATGCAAAAATTGCAATAATTCTAAACAATTCCTAATGTTCGTATAAACTTATCAATTATTATATGTTGTAAACATTGTAAGATCATAGATTTGCGTATTAAGTAATTTCAAAAAAGCGCGCGATCAAGAGCCAATGAGACTGTAGGTTCGACGCACGCGCAGTCACGTCGTATTCGAGAGTCATGACGTCTGCGCGCGCACACATCAGCCATGCGGCTGGACACGGGTCTACGGCTTAGTTGAATCTGCTATTTTTGTGCGAAAAACGACCTGTCGGAGTGAAAAACGTGTAATTTGAGGTGCAGTGATCAAAAAGTTTACAAGCGAGAAAAAAATAGGGAGTGTTCTATCTTCTGTTAAATAATTTCATGTGAATTTCAAGTGGTGCATAACGTGTTGAATTCGGGAGTGCTCTGGCGGTTATTCTGGCGGTTAAGTTAGTCTTCTTCACACCTTCTTCACACTTGAGGATAACAGATAAGGTAAGATTTTTTAGTTTTCAAGCAAAATATTTATCGTTACTTTCATTCATCTTCAGAATACTGTCGCTTGGTGATAAAATATGATAAAATATTGTTGGTTATCTGCCGCGTGTGACACACAGGCCACAGAGGTATTTCGCGAGTGGTACT
>JAWWLR010000148.1:4740187-4752177 GCA_035041075.1 Acraspis erinacei | reverse complement strand
CATTTTAACAATTCAACTAGTAGTTTTATAAACCCAGATTCAGAATCCTATTCCTAAAGCAATAAAGTTATTTTTTAATTATTATGTGGCTCATCTAAATTATAAACTTCTCTCATTTAAAAATAATCCAACTTGGCAAGTTAAAAAGTTGAGTAACGAGTTTTATAAACCCAGATTCAGAATTCTATGTGCCTAAACCAATAAAATTATTTTTCAGTCATTCGGCGCCGTATGTAAATTATAAACTTCTCTTTTATCAAAATAATACAATTTGACAAGTTTAAAAGTTCAGCTAAGAATTCTATAAACCCAGATTCAGAATCATATTTCTAACCAATAAAGTTATTTTTTAGTTATTATGTGCCTGATATCAATTATAAACTTCTCTCATTTAGAAATCATCCAATTTGACAAGTTAAACATTTTATATTCATAATCCCAGATTCATAATCCTATATTCCTAAACTAATGAAATTATTATTCAGGCATTCTGTACCTGTTGTAAATTATAAACTTCTCTTGTTTAAAAATAATCCAAGTTGACAAGTTTAACAGTTTACCAAGAAATACTTTAAACCCAGATTCAGAATTCTTCAAGCTGAATGATTTTAAAGTTTATTTTTATTGTACAAAATATTTGAAAAGCTATAAGAATTATGTAGTGTATATTCCTAAACAGATATAATTATTTATTTTCCAGCCATTATGTGCCTGATGTAAATTATAAACTTCTCTCATTTAGAAATAAACCAATTTGACATTTTAACAATTCAACTAGTAGTTTTATAAACCCAGATTCAGAATCCTATTCCTAAAGCAATAAAGTTATTTTTTAGTTATTATGTGGCTCATCTAAATTATAAACTTCTCTCATTTAAAAATAATCCAATTTGGCAAGTTAAAAAGTTCAGTAACGAGTTTTATAAACCCAGATTCAGAATTCTATGCGCCTAAACGAATAAAATTATTTTTCAGTCATTCGGCGCCGTATGTAAATTATAAACTTCTCTTTTATAAAAATAATACAATTTGACAAGTTTAAAAGTTCAGCTAGGAATTCTATAAACCCAGATTCAGAATCCTATTTCTAACCAATAAAGTTATTTTTTAGTTATTATGTGCCTGATATAAGTTATAAACTTCTCTCATTTAGAAATAATCCAATTTGACAAGTTTAAGAGTTCAACAAGGAATATTGGAAACCCAGATTCAGAATATTTCAAGCTGAATGACTTGGAAGTTTATTTTTATTGTGAAAATATATGAAAAAGTCAATGAGAATTATGTTCTCGACATTCCTAAACAAATAAAGTTATTTTTGAGTCATTCAGTGTCTGATACTGCTTTTTTTTAATTTGATGCGACTGTTTTGCAATGTCATGCGACTAATGCGACTTTTTTAAGCCTTCTAATCGAGCCCAGTCGAGCTGAGCCCTGGCTGTATAGAGACCCTGAATATGCCTTTCAATTAGACACTATCTTCCTTAATATTTTTGAGTTGTGGGAATTTTATTACTTGTCAACATTTCATCAAATATCTGTAAGTTTATCTGGATATTTATAATAAAGTATAAATTGTGATAGCAGCCCCGTGAGAATGAAAAATGGAGCATTAGGGTTTCAAGGACAATCTTGATTCATTTTTTGCCCTGCTTCCCGCATGCCTGCAATTCAAGTGGTCCTTATTCCCCTTCTCTTTCTCTGGACCCCCTCCCCCTTGTCATTGGTCGTTTCCCCCTTTCTTTATCTAATCTACCCTCATTGCCAGTGTAAATCCAAAGGGTCGTTGAAACCAACCGTGCCACACTGTCCAATCGATATGTATTTACATACTAAGCGAGAGAGGGGGGGATGGAATTAGGGAGAGGGGGGGGGGCTCAGAAAAATATTGCGTTTGAATTATAAAAAAAGCGTTCCTTCAACATAATTTTTGTTATTATACCAAAAAAGGCTTTGGATTGAAGAAAACAGAGTGGCAGTAAATCAGAAAAAATCTGCAAATAAGGGAATTTTATTGTTCAGGGAAAATTCAGGGATTTGAACAAAATCTTGCAAAAAAGTCAAAAGTTTTTATTTTAATTTGAAACTATTTTATTGCTTTTATATAAAAGATTCGATAATAAAAATGTTACAAGGTTAAAATTCTGGTCTTTGAATAGTCAGGGAAAATGATGAATTGGTCAGGGGAAAATTTGTCTACAGTATTTATATTAATATTTCTTTTTGTTGCAGTTGCTTCCTCCCGACGATTATATTTTTAGTTAGAAATTTTATTATTTGGTTTTCTTGTTTGAAAATTTAAAAATTTGGATCAAATTTTTTTTCTTTATTGACTGAAACATCTTGATTTGTCCAGAATTTATATTTTTTGTTGGAAAATTCATTTCTTAAGTTAAAAATTCAAATATTTTATTGTAAAATCGTTATCATTTTTTTCTTTGTGAATGCAACTTTTTTCTAGAAAATCCATCTGTTCATAATTTTTTTTGGTCAAAAATTCAACTGTTTTGTTAAAAAATCGGTTGGCTGGACTGAAAATGTGTTCTTTTGGAATGAAAATTGATATTTTTTGTTGCTGAAAATTTAATTATTTTGTTCAAAAATCTCATCTGCTTTGGTCGAAAATTAAACTATTTTGTTGAAAATTCGCCTTTTTGCATTTAAAATCCATCGCTCACTGAAGACAAATCATCTTTTTTTGTTGATAAATACATATAAATAAATTTCAAATTGTTTAATTTTATTCTGAAATTGGATTTTTCCATTGTATAAAAGATTCGATGTTAACAGTTTTAAAATATTAAAATGGTAGTCTTTAAATATGTATTAATGGCCAAGGAAAATAATCCGTTAGGGAGAAATCATTGTTATGAAAGAAAATTTTATATTGAAATAAAAAACGATTTCTTTAAACTAAAGAAATTTCTTTGCTTCAATGAAACCTTTCTTTGAATAAAAGAAACTAATATAAACTTTTTCCAGAGGAGTGAAATATTTTATAGAAGAGAGTTGTGCAATTCATCGATTTTTTCTTCTCGTTGCTCTTTATGTAATGCTGTGCTCTTTATAATGAAGTGTCAGACTTCACATTTTATTCTCTATTCGCTTCATTTCTCTTTTTTGAAACAAATTCTACTTTTTCCCCTTTCAAGAATAAATTAATCAATCAAAAGATCGAACTATTTTTGATTGAAAGTTAATTATTTTTAGTTGAAAAGTCTATCATATTTTTGTTTAAGAATGTATCTCTTTTTGTTAAAAAATCATCTTTTTGGTCGAAAATTTAATTTATTTTAAGAACGTTCACCTTTTTTGGGCAGAAATTTCGTCCTTTGGGTTTAAAAACTAATCTGTTTTCGTAGAAAATAGAAAATTACCTTTTTTGTTGAAAATTTGTCGTTTTTGGTTGATTTTGTGTATTTAATTAGAAAACTTTTTTGGTTGAAACATTACCTATGATATTTTTAATAAAAGAATTCATCTTTTTGGTGGAAGATTTATCTCTAGTTGAAAATTTTTGTTTTTTGTTGGAAATTTCTTTTTCTTTTTTTGCTTATAAATTAATTTTTTATCTGAAAATGCAATTGCATTGAAATTTGTGTTTTTATTTAAATATCTGTTATTATATTTCTGGTTCAGAATTTATGTTTTTTTTTTTTTTTTTTGGGTGAAAATTCGTCATTTTAAACTTTGCCTAAAAATTAATTTGTTTGGGGCAAATTCGTTTTGGATTGAAAATTGTTATTTTTTGGGTGAAATTTCATCTTTATTGGTTGAAAATGACCTTTTTTGTTGGACGTACAACTGTATTCTAAGAAAATTGTTTTCTTTTTTATTTAAAAATTTAAATTTTTGGTTAGAAAATGACTTCTTGGTTGAAAATGCAGATTTTTTGGTAGAAAATTCAACTATTTTGTAAGAAAAATCGTCCCTTTAGTTTGAAAATTCAAAATTTAGTTCTTTTTTTGTCTGAAAATTTTTTTATCTGCAAATTCAGCTACATTGAAAATTGTTTTTTGTTTTATTGAATTCAACTTTTTTTATTTCCAATTAAAATCTATTTTGGTTGAAATATTATCTATAATATTTTCAGTTGGGAATTCATATTTTGAGGTGAAAATTGTACATTGCATGTAACCTTGGACTAAAAATTAATTTGGTGGGAAATTCAACTGTATTCTAAAATTGTGTTTTTTTTGTCTTCAAACTTAAAGTTTTTAGATGAAAATTCTGATTTTTGGGTAAAAAATGCATTTTTTTCTAAAAAAATTAGTATTTTTTGGCTTGAAAATTTAACTGGATGTACATTAACTTTTTTGTTAAAAATCCGGATTTTTGGGTCTAAACTTCAACAGTTTTGTGAAAAACCCGTTTTTGGCTTCAAAGTTGAACTGTTTGTCATTTTTTTTGTTTCTTGAATGAAAAATCATTTTTGGTTGTAAATTCAGCTCCTGTTTGAAAATTCTTCTCATTTTACAAAAATGAACTGTTCTTAATTTAAAATATGAAAACATTGTCTTTGAAACTGAAATTATTTAACTGTATCATTTTTGATTGAAAATTAATCTTTTTAAGTTAGAAATTCAACTATTTTGTTGAAAATGCGTCAGTTTGGTAGAAAATGAATCTTTATTGGAAATTATTCTTTTTTACCTGAAAATGAATCTTTTTAGGTTTCAAAATCAATTCGGTTTTCTAAAATATTTAACTTTTTAGTTGGAGAACTCACTTGGCGAAAATTCATCTCTTTTGAAGTTTTGATAGAAAATTAATCTTTTTTGTTGGAAGCTTCAACTATTATTAATGTGTTTCATATTCGTTAAATATGATATCTACGTCAATCTCATTGAAAATAAATCTTTCTCCTATATTGCACCCCTGTTTTCGTGAAAAATCACCCTATTTTCCTTGTTTTCAGATCGTTTTATTCTGTGATGTGGAGTCTGTAAAGTGTAAAGTACAAAAATTAATGTCTTCATCAAAAACTGTTTCTTTTTTTTGCATTTCTTTACCTGAAAAAAATAAATAAAAAGAAGGAGAAAGAAAACATTAACGATCTGGCAACACTGTAGAGTCTGCAAGCGCGAGGGTTGGTAATGTCAGTACCACCACTACCGCCAAGCTTAATCTCGCTTCAGGAAAAATTAATTATTTCGCTCGCACGCACCATAGTCTTTAGTCTTTAGTCTTTAGTCTCTGGGCTCGGGGATCTTTTTCTTTATCTTGCAAATCCCCCAGGCTGTAAACTCCCTCTGCAACCTTGGAAAAAGCAGTCCCTACACGCCCTACACTCGTAGAAAGAAATTTTCTTGGACGTATAACCTGAAAATTTTTCGTTGCATGAAACAAATATTCCAACTAACACTTTACCATTTTTCACTTCAATTCGAACTGCGTTAATAGAACAAAATAAGAAAATCCAACTACCTTTCATTGAAAATTTTTTTTTTTTTTACATTTTTTGTAAAGAATTCATTTTTTGTAGAAAATTCGTTTCTTTTTTGGTGAAAATTGTGTTTTGAGAAGTCATATTTTTTATTGTAAATTCAACTGCTTCTTCGGAAGTTAAGCTGCTTTGTTAAAAATTCGTTTTATTGCTCGAAGATTCTTATATTTGGTTGAAAGTTCTTTTTTCTATGTTGAAAATTCGTATTTTTTGCTTAAAAATTCAACTTTTTGGTTGTAAATTTATGTGTTTGGGTTAAAATTCCTATTGCGATAGTAGACAGTTTATATTTTTTAGTTAAATATTAAACTGATCTGTAGAGAATTCGTCTTTTCGTCTAGAAAATTCAGTAATTTCGTTGAAAGTTGAATTCCTTTGCTAAAGACCCATTTTTTAAATGAATATTCATTATTTTAGTTAAAAAATCCTCTTTTGGTTTAAAATTAATTTTAATTCTTGAGCATTTAACTATGTTGTTGAAAATTAATTTTTTTATACTGAAAATTAATCGTTTTTGGTTGAAAATGTAACTACTACAATTTTTGTGATGAATTAATCTTTTTTTTAAACTTGTTTTTTTGCTAGAGAATCAATTTTTCTAATGAAAATTTAATTATTCCATTTTTGGCAGCAAATTGATAGTGACGAATTTTCTAAAAAAAAAATAATTTAGCCAAATTTGGACTTTCTGTCAAAATACTTGTGTTAAAAAAAATATTTTAATTTAAGAGCATTTTCCAATAAAAACTAGAATTTCTACAAGAGTTAAATTTCCTACCACAAGCTAATTTTCTAACAAATTTGTAATATCGAACAAAATATTTAAATTTTTAACAAAATACACGAATTTTTATACCGAAAATATGCATTTCCATATCAAAAACACGAACTATCAACAAAAGAGTTAATTTTTCAACAAAAATGTTCATTTTCAATCAAAAAGTTGGAATTTTCTAGCAAAATATTTAAACTTTCCACCCTGAAAAAACTAACGAATTTAAAAAAAATAGTTGAATTTTCGACTGAAATTATGAATCTTCAACCAAATAACTGAATTTCTAACAAAGTAGGTAAACTTCTAAACAAGTAAATAGTTACATTTTCCACCAGAAAAGAACAAATTTTCAAAAAAATAAATGAATTCTATTCAGGAATTTGTTTTCCAAAAGAGAAGAATTTCGCCATCAAAATTAACATTTTACAAAAAAATAGTTGAATTTTCTACGAAAAGGTTCGTTATTTTTTAACCAACTATTTAAACTTTCTACCCAAAATAGTTTAATTCAACCAAAAAATACGAATTTTCAACAAAATGCCTGAATCTTCAGATAAAATAAATTGTTTTTTCATCAAGATAATTGAATTTTTTACCAAAAAAATGAGGAGCGAACGAAAAAGAGGAGTTTTCTACAAAATAGTTGCGTTTTAAAATTGAAAATAGGATTTTTTCACAAAAAAGTTACTTTTTAAACAAATAAAGGAGTTGAATTTTTAACAAAAAGCGCATGCGTTTTCAACCAAAGTAGATGAATTCTCAAAGAAAAATATAATAGTTGATATTATTTCTACAAAAAAATAGTACATTGTGTGGCAAGGGCGACAAGTTGGTCCATCCCACACGAGTATGAAGTTTGCCGCACTCGCTTCGCTCGTGCTGCAGTCGCACGGCTGGGGTTTGACCAATGTCACCCGTACCACTCACGATGCGGCGTTCAAGGCGCATTCCCGCACGTATCTGCGGGCGGGAATAAGCACATTCCCGCCCGCTGATACTGGTTGATACGGACACTCTCGAAGTGCGCATGCGTCACCATCGTCCGGCGGCCATCACACACCTTGCGCCGGCTGTACAGGCACGGAATCTCGTTTATCGTGCACTTTGGACAAATAATACTTTAATTTGAAATCAATCACAGTTGCATTCAACCAAAAGAGAGGAATTTTCAGGAAAATACCTGAATCCTGGACTAAAAGAGATTAATTTTCTACCCAAAACTGACCTATAAGCCTTTTGTAATAGGAGATAATATATATATATAAAAAAAAAAACAGAAAGTAACTTCAAAGTAGCTAAAGTTGAAGTTCTAAGTCAGTAGAAAATTAATTTTATGGAACATTTGTCAACTATTTTGTGAAGATTTTGGGCTATGAAAGCTGTATTGTGTTAAAACAACCAAAACATTGATTTGCTTCAACTAAATAAGTTGGTCACCGCATATGATTACCATATTCTGTCTTTGAATCTGCAAAAAAATTTGTTGATTCAACCAAATCGTGTTCCCGCTGTAGAATATGCTGAATAATTCCGAAGGCGGACTATATTTCCTTATAAAAGCTAGAAAATAATTCATGAGTTTCACGACTCTTTTTACAACTCCCACTCGTGTGATATCCCTAGAGACGAGAGAGTAGGTTGTTTTTCAACTTTTATACCTTACTCGGCCTTTGTTTTGCTGAAATAATTTTTCATATTTTCTTCTTCATCACTTTTATCACGCGTCCTGAGACTGATTCTGAATTATTTCCCCAGCTGTTATCAAGCTACGTATACATCCTCTACAATCTACATGCGCTATGTTTACAAACTTCACAATCTTCCAGAGTTACTGTACAAAAAAACAACTTGGATAAAAATAAAATTGTCAGATATTAAATTTACTAGTCGCGACATGAACTCGCATTTTTCTTAATTGCTCTTGATTTGCGAGAGCGTTGACTCCTTGTAATTTAGTAAAAGTCGAGGTAAAATTTGAATTATTTACACACACTTATAAGAAAAAAGCACAAAATGAAAAATTTTTTCAACTACATCGATAAGAGGCTTCACAGGTCAAAATACTTTTAAAAGAGGGAACATAAGGAAAATTTTCATAAAAATAGGAGAATAACTTCTTTGAAATAAAATTAATATAAGTATAACTATATTCAATTGAATTTGTATTTCGCAAAATTGTTAAAATGTGCACTAATAATATACTATTTTCAAAAAAACAGATCCATTTTCCCACACAGTTTCTCAAGGGGCAGGATGGGAGACGGTTGCGACTCTCACCTCGGAAGGACCGCAGTCCGCGAGTGCTCAGTTGAGTGTATTGCGCCATATTATGCATTCCAATTGGAAACGGTTTAGCCCGCCCTGACCAAAAAGATTAATTTTACCAAGGAGCTAAATCTTCAACCAATAAAAATGAATTGATATTTCAACTGTAAAAAGATTTTGATTGTATATCCATAAGAGTTTATTTCAATAAAAAAAAACGCATTTTCCATAAAATAGTTTAATAGTTCAATTTTCAACCATAATATGAATATACAACCAAAAAGATGATTATTCAACCAAGAAGATTAATTTAAATAGGGAGAAGGTTCCAATAAAATAAATTAATTTTTGAACTAAATAGTTGATATTTTAACCGAAAAGATTAATTTTCAAAGAAGAATATTAGTTTTCTACCAAATAGACAAATTTGAATGGAAAAATTTCATTGAAAAATGAATTTTCAACAAAGTAGTTCCACTTTCAACTAAGCAATTGAGTTTTTAAAGAAAGATATTAATTTTCTATCAAAAAAATTATTTTTAACAAACTAATTAAACTTTGAACCAACAAGCATTTTTTAGTCAAGAACGAAAAAAACTTTCAACCAAATTGTTTAAGTGGTTAATTTTCAAGCAAAAAATGCGAAATTTGTACAAAGTAATTGAATTATGGACAAAAGAAGATGAATCTGTCAATTTTCAATAAAAAAAAAAGAAATGAGAAAAATGAAAAGACGAATTTTCAACAAAATAAAAAATTATTTTAAAGAAAATAGTTTAATTTTTAACTAAACAAAAAAAAATTGTCGATCCATAAATGGAATAGTTAAATTTTCAGAATAAAATATTTAATTTTAAATTGAAAAAACAACGAAATTTTAGCGAAAATTGTAGTAGGCGATATTTCGACCCAAAAAAATTTTTATTTTGAATCAAAAAAATCCAGAGATGAATCTTAAACCAAAAAAATTTTTAAGCAAATATTTCAATTTTCAACCAAGAAGATGTGTATTCAACCAAAGATATGAACTTCGCACAACTTAATTGAATTTTGAACTAAAAAGATGATTTCCAACCATGGAGATTAATTTTCGACGAAAAAGACGAATTTCATTCAAACAGTGGAATTTTAAACCACGGGAATGAATTTTCTAGCAAAAAAGACAAATTTTCAACCAAAGAGATAAATATCGTACCTAAAAAATTATTTTTTAACTAAGTAATTTCACTTGTAACCCAGTAGTTGAATTTTCAAAGAAAAAAAAATTAATTCAAACAGCTTCAAACAAAAAAGATTAATTTCCAACGAAACAGTTGCATTTTTAAACAAAAAAGATTATATTTCTACCAAAAGAGATGAATTTTCGAACAAAAAAGAAGATTTTTTAACTGTGGAGTTGAATTTTCAACCATGAAACATTTTTCGCAGTCAAGAATGAAAAAAACTTTTAACCAAATTATTGAATTTTTAAGCCAAAAAGATGAATTTTCTACCAAACAGTTGAATTTGAAGCAAGAATATGAATCATTCAATCTTTAACCGAGAAATATGAGTAAGAACCAAATAATCTCATTTTTAACATAAAAAAATGTATATTCAAACATGAATATTAATTTACAACTTAAAGAAAACAAAGTAAATTTTTTTTCGGGATGACTATAGTTCATCCTCTTTTCGAACTCCTCAATTTTTCGGGACGACTAGATACAGCAAAAAAAAAACAATTTTCTACATACATGTAGTCGAACTATCCATCCATATGGTCATTTTAGCCATCTTTTAGGGCTGTCCTAAAGGTACCATCTAATATGGCATATCTGCCCATCTAGATGGCCAAAGGAACCTTCTATTTTTCTCCGTGAATAGTTGAATTTCCAACTAAAATAGATCATTTTTTAAACAAAAAGATGAACTTATAACTTATATAATGAATCTTCAATCAAAAAAATTTATTTTCAACACAGAAGTTCCACTTTCAACCAAGTTCGCCAAAATCTCGGTTTCAGTTCAATTTCGGGGGTTGCCAGAAAATAGCCTTGTCCACAGATCAGGGGGATCCAACGGAAATATTCAGAGCCGTCTGAATTGTTTCCAGTTGGTATGCATAATATTGCGCAATCTCCGTATGTGTATACCCGCGCACTGCGCCTTTCTGCTACGCTGCTTGTGTTTTCAGGCATGAGTCGCAACCATCTCTCGCTCTGAGCGCTGAGAATCTGCGTGGGCCAGCAGTTCCAGGAATTACTAAACCGCGAGTTACTCCACTGAGGGTCGGGTGTAGTTAAATTTTTAAACAGAAAATATGGGTTCTTCACCAAAAATATTGCAGTTGATATATCAAAAGAAAAAAAGAGATTTTAATCCTAAGTCAGAATTGCATTTTGAGCGAAGACAGTTTTGTTATTCGAAGAAAAAAAGGTCAACCAAATATTAAAATTTCAAATCAAAACAGATGCATTTTTAACCAAAAATAGTTACATTTTCTTATTGAGTTCTAGTAACTTATTTTGCAATTAGTGGAATATCGAGAAGAATGAGTAAAAGAGGGTATTATGAGAGCCGATGAAGCCTTCAATAAATAATTAGGAATTGTGATATGTTATAAAGTAAAAAATAACAGTTTAAACAAAAATTGAGTTTAATTTTAATACTTTTAAAATAATAGGTTAGAATAATGGAAGTCTAGCTTATAAAATAAAGTTAATTTTCCACTCTACACTAAAGGTACTGACAAAGTGGACCGATAAAATTCGGCTATTTGTAGCGAAATTTCGGTGCAAATAGTCTCTTCCAAAAATGTGGATGAAAATGAAAACGTTCTTATATGAGATTTGCAAGTTTTTTCGAGCTGAATTTGGAATCTTTTGGCGGAAGCGGTGTGAGGGTTGAGGGTTGAGGGGTGAGGGATGCGAGGTAAGATTTCCTGTGTCATCCGCAGTGCGGTGTCATGGAGACCGAGATGGAATACGATCTTCAGTATATCGTGGTATATCTTTTGAAATTGAGTTTGAAATATGAGTATCCGTCCTCGTTCTTGGCCAGACCAAACCTACCACCTTCGTGACAAACGTAAGTCCGAGCAGCCTGACAGGATATATTAATGTCCTAAAAGTGTTTTTCATACGATAAGGTTGAAAAACATCATTAACATGTCCTGAAAACATCATTTTTCAGACCAAATTACGTTCTCAGAATGTCGAATGTCCAAAAGATGTTTTCAGAACATCCCAGTGGGAAAATGGATAAATGTGTATTTTAATTATCCAGCCATTTGTTTGAGAAATCGAATTGCACTCGACTCTCGACTTAGCAACAGTGTCGGGGGTTGTCTGCACGTAGCCTTGTTACTAAATCGGGAGTATCGAAACGTAAGTAGTCAGGCCCGTCTAAACCAGTTCCAAATGTAATGCATAATATTGCGCAATCTCCGTGTGTGTGTGTGTGTGTGTGTGTGTGTGTGTGTGTGTGTGTGTGTGTGTGTGTGTGTGTGAGTGTGTGTGTCCG